>JAODXP020004604.1:32500-41110 GCA_027497455.2 Sardinella longiceps | reverse complement strand
CTCTCTCTTCCACAAGCTGTTTCAGGAATGCAGAGGCAAGCCAGCAGTAGGCCTGACTTGAGAGTGCTGAGAGTGAAGAGAGCACTGAGACTTGAGACTCCCTGGCAAACAAACATGGCTGCACAGGAGACCCAATCCTCCCCCTGGTGCCGTTGCTCTCCAAACTGAAGCACGTAGGTCTGAGGGAATGTTCAAAACTGGGAGCGCAGCAATAATATTTCCATGTGCATTTGCATTCTGATAGTCGGCCAAGTCTGACACTGCCAACACTGCTCAACTCCCCACCACCACCACCACCATAACCACCACCCCCCTTCTGTCCCCCTTCTTCTAAAGCAGCCAACATCTCCATGCTAAGCTATCATATTGCTTCTTGTTTCACAGTAGAAGTCAAACATGTTATGTCCATATGATTTTTCTCGCCAACATGCTTGTCTGTGTAGTAGTGGGATGTTCTAAAATAGACTACAACCATACACTATATTTACATTTGCTGTGTTTGGCCCTGTGGACTTTACTTGTACAATGTAGCCTAGCCCACTGCATATGTACTGTATGTATAGACTGTAATGGATTGGAGGAGAGTGTCCTATATTATATCTCACAGAAGGACTGGGCCACATAGCCTATTTTAGATTCCAGCAGCTGTCTGCACTGATAGGACTCTGTGGTTTTATCAACATCAACACAAGTGGGTGTTTGTGGGTGGGAAAGTTATCTATGTGAGAATGGATGTGTCTGTGTGCGTGTGTGTGTGTGTGTGTGTGTGTGTGTGTGTGTGTGTGTGTGTGTGTGTGTGTGTGTGTAAGTAATCTATGTGAGAATGGATGTGTCTGTGAGAGCAAGTGTGTGTGTGTGTGTGTGTGTGTGTCATGTGTGTGTGTGTGTGTGTGCATGTGTGAGTGTCGTGTGTGAGTGTGTGTGTGTGTGTGTGTGTGTGTGTGTGTGTGTGTCTGTGTGTGTGTGTGTGTGTGAGTGTACTTGTGTGTGTGTGTGGCCCATGTTGTGTCTGTGTATGACTGATTCCATCCCGCTGGCGCTGTAAAAAGGGAACTCAGTCATAACTCTGCCAGATTAAAAGAGTCTCAGTGACAACACTGCATAAAACCACACAATGACCACACACCATTAAACAGCTTTCCCACTGCACACTGGCTCAATTCACACATCATTCCCCCCCAAAAAAGAGGACTGAATTCATTGCAATGCAATTCTACAAGGATGTGGAAAGCACAACCTTAAAGAAACACTTCAACTGGCCAACAGAAGTATTTTATCAGTAGCGCCAGCAATCTGGGCTGAAAATAGGAAGTCACTTGAGGGAACAAGAGAGTTGATAAGGTTTTGCCCTTCAGAAGGACCGTCTGATGGAGATTTATATCAAAACAAAGCTTGGCAAGGACTCGTAAATAAGGATCATGACATTGAAGTGAGTGAACTTTCCTATGAGAACCGGCGTGGGACAAACAGTGCGCCCACTACTAAACAAACACACAGTATCCTGGCCAAGCGCTTCTCTCCCACTCTCAACTCCTTTCTTCTTCTTCTTCTTTTTGCAGCAGTCATCTGAGAGAGCTCAGGTATGCTTGCTGTATAGGCTACTCTGCATCAACACTACTTTAACTGGAATCTCTATGGCTCTGGAATCTACCATTCCCTGTTCAATGGAAGCTTCATTTGTCACCTGATACTTAAAAAAGATGACAGATGAGACAATAACTGAAAATAACTGTATAAAAATAAAAATAAATAAAGCATATTATATTATGCAATAAATTCTGTAATTACAAGCAAACAGACTATTAGCTTTGTATTAGCTCTGTTTGACTGGATATGCACTGTAGATTTGGCTTTTCTAATCTATTTCTGTACTGAAACTGCAGAAGAATCTCAGCCTGTCAAACTGTCAGTCTGCTTGCATGGGTTTGATTCCTTAACCATCATTGTGAGTCTGTGACACTTTGGATACGTATCAACATACAAGATTGATATTATTGAATAAGATTGGCAGCTATCAGTAAGCTATCAGGACCATCAGCATATCACAGAAACAACACAACATGGACAGTTATCTAGTAGAAAACAGACAGGTTAAGCTTAACTTCGGGGCATATCTAAGGCAGTTGCATTACATCTATATCCTGCTTCAGTGTGTGCTTTTGTCTCTGGCTGACCTAAGCAGTAAAAAGCCTTCGATGGCCTAGATGGTTATTAAATCTGTCAGAGTAGTACGATATAGACACAAGCACCGTTTTTTATTTATTTGTTTTTTTTTTTAAAGCTCTGCTGTTCTATAGGCCCTATAGTTGTTCTGTGCATAGGACTTTAACTAAGATCTATGCATGAAACATACTGTAGCCTATATAGAGCTCTGTGCATAGCCCTTTAACTAAGATCTATGCATTAAACATAGTGTAGCCTATATATCACTACTTTTAACTGAGATCTATTGCATATGCAGCAGATTTGCATTGGGTTCTATTGGGGTGATTAATGAATGCAGTGGTAAGGGACTGCTAGCGCCTACACACCACACATTGTCCTCTCAGCAAACTCTGCTGTGTGTGTGTGTGTGTGTGTGTGTGTGTGTGTGTGTGTGTGTGTGTGTGTGTGTGTGTGTGTGTGTGTGTGTGTGTGTCCCAGCCGCACTCCTGCGTGCTGATTCTGTCTTTCTCAGAATCACTCCCAAGGGCCAAAACTTCTCCTCGCTCACTGGCTGTAAGTGGCAATTTTCCCAAAAAGTTATCTTTCTCTCTCACTCTCTCTCTCTCTCTCTCTCTATGAATGTGTTGCTATCCCTCTCTCTCTCTCTCTCTCTCTCTCTCTCTCTCTCTCTCTCTCTCATATCCACTCGTTTCTCCAGGGGGGGACCCAGAGCAGTAATAAAGGCTCTTTCAAGAGTGACTTTGTGACTGGAGTAAATTTGTTTTTGTGAAAGGTAATTGGCATAAAATGTGGGCGATTTAAACACAGAGCAATTGTGCAGAAATGAGGCAAGCCCCCCGTTATCTGATCAGCTGGGGAGAGTGGAGTGGAGTCCTAGTGGCTGGGCTGAGAGTGTTTGTTTGTCAAGGGCTCTCCTTCACTTCATACCACTGGGCTGGCTTTCTCAGAGAACCAGAGGAAACTGCATCCACGTGTGTGTGTGTGTGTGTGTGTGTGTGTGTGTGTGTGTGTGTGTGTGTGTGTGTGTGTGTGTGTGTGTGTGTGTGCACGTGTGTATTTGTGTGTGTATGTGCGTGTCTGCCTGCGCGCGTTTGTGCATGTGTATATGTGTGTGTGTGTGTGTGTGTGTGTGGGCTGTTTTTTTTCTCATGGAACCAGGGGAAATTCATCCTTTTCCTATTGCAACAGTGGAAAATGTGGAGCAATAAAGACATAAATGCCTTTATACCCACCCAGTGCATTATGCATGAGTGGAGTTTTTGTTGAACAACATTATTGTACACACTGCTATATTATGTCAGCCTGTTCATAATATATAAGGATGCTTTACCCTAAGATGTTGAAGCTGCAGGATGTATATGTCTGTTTATATAATGAATATATGGATGCTTTACCCTAAGATGTTGAGGCTGCAGGATGAGGTAAAGATATATGTCTGTTTATGTATATGAATATGTAGATGCTTTACCTATAGATGCTTGAGGCTGCATGATAGTATATTATATGTGTGTATGTATATGAATATATGGATGCTTTACCCTAAGATGTTGAGGCTGCAGGATGAGGTAAAGTATATTACATCTGCTGTGTATGTATATGAATATATGGATGCTTTACCCTAAGATGTTGAGGCTGCAGGATGAGGTAAAGTATACGTATATATGTCTGTGTATGTATATGAATATATGGATGCTTTACCCTAAGATGTTGAGGCTGCAGGATGAGGTAAAGTATATTATATATGTCTGTTTATGTATATGAATATATGGATGCTTTACCCTAAGATGTTGAGGCTGCAGGATGAGGTCAAGTATATTATATATGTCTGTGTATGTATATGAATATATGGATGCTTTACCCTAAGATGTTGAAGCTGCAGGATGTAGTATATGTGTGTTTGTATATGAATATATGGATGCTTTACCCTAAGATGTTGAGGCTGCAGGATGAGGTCAAAGTATGATGTATATATGCGTCATGTCGTATGTATAAATGAATATGAACTGGATCGCTATCCGTACCCTAAGCTCATATGTTGAAGAGCGTATGCAGCGTATAGAGAGATACAAGTAAATATTAAAAGTAGCTAACCTGTTCGTATGGGTACTACTTTCAGTTGAAAGTAGATCTACAGGTTGCTTATTGTTGTTATAGTTACCATTCTGAAAGGCATTCATATGGAACGGTAATCAGTTATTAGATGAGTTATTTTTGGAACTACTTAAGTAGCCGTTATCTGGAATTAATGGCCACTAGCAGCCAATCAGAAGAGAATGGCGTTCTGAAGGGAGATAAGGATGCTTTACCCTAGGATGTTGAGGCTGCAGGATGAGGTAAGTATATTATATATGTCTGTATGGATATGAATATGTATATGAATATATGGATGCTTTACCCTGTATATATATTATATGTGTGTATGTATATGAATATATGGATGCTTTACCCTAAGATGTTGAAGCTGCAGGATGTATTATAATATAATACATCCTGTAGCTTCAACAAACATCCATATACACATGGATATCATATCAGACACATACACATATATATATGTGTGTATGTGTCTGAATATATGGATGCTTTACCCTAAGATGTTGAACCTGCAGGATGTATATGTGTGTTTGTAGATGGATATATGGATGCTTTACCCTAAGATGTTGAAGCTGCAGGATGAGGTCATCCAGCTGTTGCCGTTTGTCCTCAATCTCTGATTGTCGTTTCCGTTTTTCCTGAAAAACACAGACATATCCCTTAAGTATTCCAGTCAGCACAGCACAACATGCTTCCGGCATTTAAAGACACACACAGGTCCCTTCAGTATTTGAATCCCAAATGAAACAGCACAACATGTTACAGACCTAAACACATGGCAAAAGAGAGCTGACAGGGAAAGTTTGATATGAGAATATGAGAGGAGGTTTGATATCAATGTTAAAATGGTGTTTAAGAATGACCAGCATGAAGTGATGTGACGAAAGTATACAGAAGTTAATGGAAGATGGAGAGACAGCATCAGAGAATCAGAACTACTTCATTACTCCACTTTATTCCATCTCCAGACCACCTCCTCTACATATCCCTCCACACTTACAGTAATATAGTCCCCTTCCATTACTGCACACAAATCACCAATCAAGCATTCATTATTTCTTTCTTACATTAAATCCGATGGATAAGGGTGGAACCATATAGATATGGATCCTATGGAGGCTCCTACAGCACAATAGGAGTATCAATGCTGCTACAAATTCATCTTTAATTACATGTAGAACACTGAACACTGGCTGAGGTGTACCTTTATTTTAATGTTTGTGCCTGCTATACGTGTACATCAGTAGCTTGCCTATCACCAGGGTTAAAGTGGGGGAACGCGGGTACGCAGTTCCGGCACCTCAGATAAATGAACAATATCATCCCATACTTCTTCTATACATTTTGCTTTGTTTGTGCCGACACAAAATATGAGAGTTCCCCTCCTGCCAAATCCCACTTGAACCACTGCCTATCATGACTAAAACCTCACAAGCGAAATATTCAATGTAGTGTCGCAGGCAGTGGGTACGCCCTGGCTAGTACATCAGCTCTGATGGAACAGACTCCGAATCAGATCTAAATTGTGTGTAAAAGGTGTATGCTTAAACATGTGGCCTACTACCCACATACAGTATACAGTATAAAAGTATACTTATTTCTCTCTGCAATGTAAGTGATCTTGGTGTCTGAGGACAGAAGAGAGGGGACGGCTCAGTCATGGTTTGGGAAAGCGTGTTATCAACACAAACACAGGAAAGATGCAGTGTTCAGTGCTCACAAGCCATGTCAAACAAGATAACACAGATTATGCAAAGCAATCAGGAAAAGCCGGAAATACAGTCTCCTCTCTCTCTCTCTCTCTCTCTGTCTCTCGCTCTCTCTCTTTCTCTCTCTCTCTTGTTCTCAGCCCCCCTCTGTGGTCAGACGGAGCCTGGGACTAAGTTCTAGATGGGAACCAGGAGGATCAAGCAACCACTAAATGCTTCGTTCCTCTGTAGTGAGCTCAGAATGTTATTTGAGATGCACCCAATCCGCTGGGACAGACTGGGGGAAGACAGGAAACTGAACATATATATGTATGTTTACTTTTTTCCCCTCCTAGGCCTCCCTTATGAACTCTACTTAAATGATGAACACCAGTTGATGAACTCTACCCAAGCACTGCCCTACTATTGACTCTGTCTATCCCCTGACCCCTACATTTGATTGACAGTTCTACAGACTATCCTGATGATCACTACCTAAAGCAGTGTTTCTTAAACTGTGGGGCGGGCCCCACTAGTGGGACGCAGACACATGACAGGTGGGGCGCGAGACATTTCTTTGCGATCAACCAATGGCCGCACCATGACCCCCGAATTCACAGCTATCATCAGATATGCGCATATGACAGTAAATCGAGCGTTCCAACTGTTATTTGCTAGTAGCTGTGATGAAGGGTTTAAGAGAAATTTGAACATTGACGAAAATCCTGCACTCGCAAAGTATTCCTCACAGAGATATTGTGCGCAAATTGAGCCTTCCAGGTGGGGTGTGAAAATTCTCTGCCTTCCAAAGTGGGGAATGACAGAAAAAGTTTGAGAACCACTGACCTAAAGGATGATCTCTACTTGATGAACTCTACCTAAATGCCACCCACCCAACTATTGACTGTCTCTATCCCCTGACTCTTCTAATTGATTGACTGTCCCACAAACTGGACTTTGCCTATCATCTATAAAATGTATTGACCACCTTGACCACCGACTGTACAGGTACTTCACTAGGCCCCTGGCAATTGGGTTGAGCCCATGAGACGTGGATCTGCCCGTGGTGCTGCAAAAATAAAATGAATTATGTGCTATCTTTGTCTCACCCTCATTTTTTACACTCGCAGACACTCACTGTCACACACTCACTCAGTCTGCCTTTTAAACTCTTTCTCTTAGTAGGGGCGCTACAGAGATTCACATAAGTCATACTGCATGTTCAGAAGGTGGTCCACAGTCTGAGTACCAACTTTGGCTATGATAGGTCAAACCGTTTCCAAGTTATAATGTTCGACCACATGGGGGCATTAGAGAGTTTCGATTCATGGTTTTGCGTGGTCAGAACACGGTCAGGAGTCCATATACCAAGTTTGGATAAGCTACGTCAAACCGTGTCCAATTTATCATATTTGACCACTAGAGGGCGCTAGAGAGTTCCGATTCATCGTTATGCGTGGTCAGAACACGGCCAGGAGTCCATATACCAAGTTTGAATAAGCTACGTCAAACCGTTTCCAAGTTATAATATTTGACCACTAGGGGCGCTACAGAGTTTCGATTCATGATTATGCGTGGTCAGAACATGGTCAGGAGTCCATATACTAAGTTTGGATAAGCTACATCAAACCGTTTCCAAGTTATAATATTTGACCACTAGGGGCACTAGAGACTTTCGATTCATGGTTATGCGTGGTCAGAACACGGTCAGGAGTCCATATACCAAGTTTGGATAAGCTACGTCAAACTGTTTCTAAGTTATAATATTTGACCACTAGGGGCAACCGGTAAAGCATTGTCAAATTCTGGCACATTTCCGGCTTGACCAGGTGGTGGCGCTATAACAGGCATGTCCATGGGGTGTCTAGATATCATCACAGTCATACCATCTATGAACCAGTGAAGTTTCAGATCAATCGGGTAAAGCATTGTCAATTTCTGGCACATTTCCTGCTTGACCAGATGGTGGCGCTATAACAGGCACGCCCACGGGTCGTCTAGAAATCATCACAGTCATACCATCTATGAACCAGTGAGGTTTCAGATCAATCGGTTAAAGCATAGTCAATTTCTGGCACTTTTTTTGCTTGGCCAGGTGGTGGCGCTATAACAGCCACGCCCACGGGGTGTCTAGATGTCATCACAGTCATACCATCTATGAACCTGTGAAGTTTCAGACCAATCGGTTAATGCAGTGTGATTTTATGACACACTTCCTGTTTCGTGATGAGCTATTAAAATCATACAATTTCATAATACTGTTATTACAACATATTACGAAATATCAAAAATCCGTTCGCAATTTAGCATCAACAGCATCTAGAGGTCATGTACACCAAATTTCAATTGAATCTGACATACCGTGTCCGACGAGTATGTTAAAGTTCACTGTGTGTCCAAATTTTTACACTCCTTATTACCTCACTTCCTGTTGGGCGTGGCTAATGCAATGTAATACGAAAGTTGTTCGTCTTGGGGAGACACACACACCTACCAAATTTTGTGCGCATAGCTCAAAGTATATGCCAACCATGGCACTTAATGTCAATTTCTGTACTTTCTCCACCTTGCCAGTTGGTGGCGCTGTAACAACCACGCCCATTAAGTGTATGAATGTCGTCGTAAGGATAATATCTATAAATTTGTAAATGACATTCAGATT
>JAODXP020004604.1:17500-25000 GCA_027497455.2 Sardinella longiceps | reverse complement strand
TCTCAGCAGTAGGGCTTGCTGCTGTATCACACTTGGGCTTGCTGTGTGTGTGTGTGTGTGTGTGTGTGTGTGTGTGTGTGTGCAGCTCTGCCTTTCAGATTCTCACATTCACACTGAAAACCTAGAGTTTAGGTGTGTGTGTGTGTGTGTGTGTGTGTGTGTGTACACAGTGATGTGTGTGGTGCAGACACACCTCCACGAAAGAAGCTGATTTGACATCTTTATTTCCACATTATTGCGGATAAACCAGATCACACACACACACACACACAAATCAACAGCAACTCATCCATACCCTGCAGTTGTATTGGGTAGATTTAGCATTGTGAGCAGCTTTGAGTGCTGTGTAAGGGTGTGCAGTTCTGACAGAGACTGATGTGTATTTCTTTAGTTCTACTGATTTTCCAGCACATTCAAAAAAGAAAGAGGCTAACAAGAGTAAGCTGCCAGCTTTTGCAAAGAAAAAAAAGAGAAGGTTAGCATTTACGAAAAGCTGTTTTCTCAAAGCTGTAATGATGCCAAACATCTGTACTCCAAAGACGTACTGTAGGAACATTGGGACTGAAGCTTGGAGCACTCAAAATGGAAACGGCATGCAAGGTCACATTGGGTCTGATGTCTATTCTCCATCTGCCAGTTATGCCTTGCTATTCTACGTGCTGACAGCTACAGAAGTAACAATGGTGGAGACAGCGACCTTATGTCGCCCAGCTGAGCGAGAGAGAGAGAGAGAGAGAGAGAGAGAGAGAGAGAGAGAGAGAGAGAGAGAGAGAGAAAGATGAAAATTCCTCTTTCCAAGAGTCCTCAGTTAAACTCAAGGGTCTTTTTTCATGACAACAGGAGCAGGTTTGAGATGTCAGGGACAGTACTTCTGTACAGTGTTCACTACAGTCTAGATTGTTAGACCATTCCTTCCTAGGTCCAAAATGCCAAGACTGAGACAGACTTTAACAACAAGAGCGATCTTGTATACAGAACCTCAGACTCCACTGAACATGATCTCTCACACAATGTATATATGTACCGTAGTTGGGAACTCTAAAACTATGTTTAGTGAGATATGAGTACTCCTAAGCTATGCTATGTGTGCAAGTGAGATCTCAGAGATCTCACATGTGTGTAGATGTGAAATCTCTGATATTAATAAATGTGAGACACAAAACTATGATGTATTTTGCTCTCTTATATTCTTGTTCATATCTGCTATGCATATTAATCTGGCCAATTTCATGTCATCTCCAACTTCCATGCGGTGGGATTTACAGACACAAATCAAAATACCTCTGCAGCCATTGGATATGCCTACAGCCAATCAGACCAGCGATCGAAGAGAAAAGAGACTGGCATCACAATTTGAAACTTTCGTCATGTTGTGGTAAAGTCACATTTGATTGGTTTCCTGTCTCTGGCGAATGGGAAGAAGTAGGGATAGGCCTCCTGGCCAGAATGATATGCATAGCAGGTGCATGTATGTAAGAACCAGGCTATCTCTCTTTATTATCCTTAGCAAGACCTCTGAGACTGTGCTGAGTGAGAAGTGAGATATTTGTGCTGAAATAGAGGTGAGATATTTGAATTCGTGAGTTGTGTGTGATCTTTTATTCCTGGGCTGGATGTGAATGCTGAGACTCTGGTACTGGATGGATCTCTGAATGTTGTCAGAGTTTGTGGACTGTCTCTCAAACTCCAAGGTTCTGATGGACTTAAACTGACCACTGACTCGTTCCTCCAGTTTTGTGATAATTTTCTCATGTGTGGAAATTATTGAATATCTGTAGAAATGTAGACCTTATAACATTTTTTTTTTGTTAGAATTCAATGACACCTGCTTCTCTACTTCATTCATTAGAATAACTCAGGATTCATTATTAGGCTGTGACAGTAACAGCTCCTATTCACACAACACAAACTGCCACAAAATTTAACAAAGTCTTGAATACCAGTTTCACTTCTTTTCGGTAAACCACTCAAACTGTGTGATGTGAAAATGATCCACCGCAAAGTATAATCACTGTCCAGATGTATCCCATTAAACAGAATCAAAAGAACTAGGCCTACATTCATCCAGAGAGACTAGCCTACATGCTGCAAATGTAAACTCAAACACCACATAATGGGCCTTAGTACCGTCAGTAGGCATTGTTTAGTATGTGCTACGCCTCCCATACAAACGGATAAAAAAACTCAAGTCTGCAAATCATTACGATTACATGTGGCACGCATTTTCATTAGCCTAGCTGCAGCGGATTACAAAAAGTTTTATTTATTTCTTTTTTTTTATTAAACATTCCACCCAAACCATGCACTGTTATTTACCAAATTTGGTGAATATGGCTGGAAATGTCAACAGTGGTCAGGTCGTTAAAGCTTAGGACTGATTAAAAGCATTGTCTTTTTGTCTTCCCTATATGCAACGAAAGACTTCCTCTATCCCGACTTCAAAGCACACTGATGGCCCTTGGAAGGTGCGGACACAAACTGCCTTACATCTGTAAAATAGTTTTCTTTGAAAAAGGATGAAGAACAAGGGATAAGACTATTTATTTGCCTTTCCTGTATCTCACTTACTCTCTTTCATGGAGCAAATGCTGTCATATACACTACGTAACATCACTACTACATGTCTGACATCATTATTAGTATCAGTCGCTTAATGTTTCACAATAATTGTATCACTCTAACTCACATACACTTCTAGGCAATAACAATGACAAACTTATGTTGAAATAAAAAAAGCTGGACTCTAAGATCCTCTGGGTAAAAGGATTTGAGTCCACAAAGGAATTGAATACCACAAGAAGTGCTCACTACTCTGGCCTAGAGAACAACCTCAAACACATTATAAATATTCTGGATCTTGGGCTTACCAGTTGTTGATTTAGCATTCAAGAATTTACGACGGGATTATGAAGCTTGGTTATATCCAACAAAATAAGGCCGGATATGGTATTTTTAGCAGACTGTCGTTTTGTCTACAGAGGCATGTACTTAGAGTTTGAGCTAAGCTCCATGGTGGAATTATTTATTACTAAAGAATATTACATTAAATTCATAGATCCCCATAGATCCCTAACTAACAAACTAACTAACTAACTAACTAACTAACTAACTAACTAACTATACCACTCTGCTGGGGTCTGTTTTCCAAAAGCATAGGTGTTACTACTATAAGTTAGCAATTTTCTTGGTTGCAATGCAATTCCCAATTGCTGAGTTGCTAACTGGTTAGCAACTTTTGGGAAATGGATGCCTGTTCTTTACCCAAACTCTGTCCTTCTGGTCTTCACTACAGGCTGAACTAGTCGCTCAATGGTGTTTTTTGCCCCCAACGGCACCTTCCAGGCAGCACAGCCTAAAAGGCACTACCCTTACCCTATTCCTAACCCTAACCCCCTCAACCCTCATCCTAACCCTAAACTGAGTGGAGAAGTGCCTTGAAGGCAGCGCTTCCTGGAAGACACCGTTGAGGGCAAAAAATGCCAAAGACTGAACTAGTCCTGAGAAAGGCAACACAGAGTTGCTCTAATACAGATGTGGGCCAGATGTGGGCCAGACCTGCGTGATCATGGCAACATCTGCCAGATACTTTGTTACACTCTGGGCAGACAGGCACAGTCCAGAGAAGACCAAGCGTGGCATGAGTCGATGCCTAGCTTGGCAATATCCAACACCTTCTATTTTCCACTGCTAAAACAACAGGAATAATAAGCACTATTACCATAGAACACCATGTTCTAAAGTTTTTTTTTTTTTTGTTAGACCTAGTAGTTCATTCAAGGTCGGGCTAAATCTCCAATAAAATACTCTGGACAGATCTGCGGTGGTAACTACATTACAGTACACAATGTGGGCAGCCCACAGACACCAACATCCACACCCTTAGACAAGCCAGAAGTCCTCCGACACCAGGATAGATAGGATTGAATTTAGACAACCTTTCTTTCTTTGTCCCACTGCTAAAATAGATGAGGGTTAGCCTGACCACATTCTTCACATGCCCACAGTTTGTGTTAATTACTTTCAGGTGTTCTTGCAAACTTCTGGAATCTGTTTATGTACTGTTTCTACTGTATGTGTCTGTCTAGTTGTTTATTTATTTATGTGTGTGTGTGTGTGTGTGCAGTACGTGTGTGTGTGCAGTACGTGTCTCTGTGTGCAGTATGTGTGTGTGCATGTGTGTGTGGAGGGTACATGTGATTATATGCGTGCCTTTACACCAGATAGACTGACACCAAACGCAAGCGCTGTCACATTCCAAACGACATCTGCCATGACACCACCATGTCGACCAGATAACCATGAAAGGATAGGACTCAGGTTCAACACAAACTTCAGATGCAATCTTACACAATCTATCACTATAAGAAGGCACTTTTAGATCTTTTTTACCTCCGCCAAGGAGGTTATGTTTTGCTCGGCGTGTGTGTGTGTCTGTGTGTGTGTGTGTGTGTGTGTGTGTGTGTGTCTGTGTCTGTGAGCAACATAACTCGAAAAGTACTGCACGGATTTGGATGAAATTTTCGGACAACGTGTATATTGGGACAAGTAAGAACTGATTCGATTTTGGTGGCGATCGGTGATCCAGAACACCATCTGTGACCACATTGTCTTGGCGGAGGTCTGCGCTCTCTGAGCGCTTTTCTAGTTTCATAAAGCTTTACTGTGCATTACTCATGTATTTTCCTGCAACAAGTGTGTTGGTGATATGTCTATCAAACCCAACTGCCATTTGTGTCTCCCTCCTCATTTGTTCCTCAACTCTGGAGGACTTCAGGGGCCGTCTGAAGATAGGGGACTGGACTTCTGAATTGTGTATTTTAAAATGCCTATAGTTTGCTCAAATCTTTTTTCAAGGACTTCCAATCCAACCTTTAAAGCTGCAATGAAATGATACTATGTATGTTTCACTGGTTCATTTGTATGTAAAAGGGCTTACATAAGTTGTGATTAATACGTGTGTAACACAGTGCATGACTGCAGAAAAGGAAATGTAATATTCGGCCCTGGCATAGTAAACCTCATGTGGCCGCTTTTGCCTGCTGGACTCTGTCACTCAGCGTGCAGGGGGCTGGGCGAGGTGGGGGGGGGGGGGATGGGGTCACGTGATGGGGGCAGGTGTTGTCCACCAATGCTAGGCGCTTGTGACATTTATGATGACGGCAGGGGGGGCAGTTGGCGTGCCCCGAATATCACAGTGTCCCCACGCCTGCGCTGCTGGCTGACCTGCAGCCCCCTCGACCCCCAGAGCAGATGCCACTCGTGCCTTAAAGCTGTGGGGATCAAATGACATACACACGGGAGGAGCACTAAATATACTAAATACACTAAATATATCAGAGTTGAACGTGGCAATTTAAATATTATACTTGTCCAGTTAGTGTCGTTGGGTTATTTGGTATTTTGTTGAACCCATATGTATACCCTTATAACATCTTATATCCTTATTTGAAACTCTAAAAAGTAACTATCACACATGTAGATTAAAGTGGAATAGATCAACAACACTAATGTTTATAAAGCTGAACCTGATTTGGTCAAGAGTTACAGTAAATCAACAAAATTTACTTCGCTATTGCTAGTAAAACACTCAGAGTGCAGACCTCCGCCAAGGCAATGTGGTCAACGATGCAGTATAAATTCCACATGGTGTTCTGGATCAATAAAAAACTCTATTAAACCCACTATTATTAAAATATGTGCATTAATTTCCAAGGTGTTTTGTACACAAGCATCTAAACAAACAACAACCCATTGCTGGCGGAAATATAACCTCCTTGGCAGTGGTAATAAGGACACTTTGACATGACAGAGGTCTGCCAGAGTACGAGATCAGTAATTAGAAAGAGTAATGTAGCATATGGTGCAGGTGGCATTTCATCCAGAAGCGTACACACACACACACACATACACACACATACACTAACACACACACACACACACACACACACACACACCAAATCAGGAATCACAGGCGTGGTGACCTCCGCCCCCTTAGCCCCAGCAGGACTAAGTTCCCGCTCCTCGACTGCACCCCGGCAAACTATGCAGGGAGCCCATGCTTGTGTGTGTCTCTGACCGGTACAACAGCTGACACTAAATTTAGCCGCTACGTCTGTAACACCCGCCTTATGTGGTCCAGCGTCGCACCCACACCCCCTCGTCTACGGGCCTATCAGAGGCCAGAGGAATGGGACGCTCAGGGTGTGTGTGCGTGTGTGTGTGTGCGTGTGTGTGTAGAGTGACTGCTGAGAGGACACAAGGAGACACCAGAGAGAAAAAATGTTAAATTTGAGTCTCTTATAGTAAGCTGGCCAGACGACTAGGACTAAAATTCGGGATGTTCATGAATTTCCCATGGGAACTGGGGACAATCTTATTTTTTATAATTAATATAATTAAAATAAACTATTGTTTAGCTAAAATGGGTTTTACTGTATTTTGCTGGGGACAAAAATCAGGAACTGGAAATAGGGTTGTCTTGTATTGGACATTTAGATTGCAATCCATATGCTTGACACTAGGTTCAAAACAGTAGTCTTGACCAAACTCCTTCTCTAGGCTGGTCTTACTGTGTGGTTCAGAAAACACGAATGCCCTTGCCATATTTTACGTTTAAGTGTCTAGCCACAGCCTTTTCCCCACAAAATCAAAACATCAAAGCACTGCTCATCACCCAAGTTGGAGTACTTTTGCTGTTAGAGTACTTCATTCAGTATCTGAACAACATAGCCTGACATCCATGATCTCTGAGTTGTTAGCAGAGTTAGCACCTTGTATGCTAACTGTGATGTGTGACATTGTGATATGAAAACCCCACAGGGAGACACTGGAGACATGTAAACAGTAGTTTTAACACTGGCTTAGCTCATATATAGTTTCCCACTAATGTTTCTTAGCGGCTCACAAATGGTAACTCCAAATATTTATCATACTTGTGGTGTGGGCTATGTATAGATTGTTACTGTTTAGCTGACCACTGACCTCAAAAAAAGTTATGTAGCTGACATATACACATGAGAAACCATCCCCTCTCTCTTGAACCTATGTATTTACTAATCTCCATGGTTACAAGAGAGACGCCATCTTTGTTTATTTTGTGTTGGGACTTCCAGTTATATTGGCTGGATTCCTGAGCCTCAAGGCTTCTAAATACCAGTTTATATTATTTTAAGTGAGGTATATGTAGCCACAATATCCAATTAAAATTTGAAAGAATGCCCGGCTGCAGTAAGCCGTTCCAATGCATAACCTACTCCCTATAATATGTCTGAATATTGGTTGCTATAAGACATTCAAATATCAAACAGCCGTGAATATACTGCAGCTCATGCAGTTTTTTTCCGGCCAATTCAGACTGAAGATCTGCAACAAGACGAGACGATTTTACAGTAAGGAGGAGTTGCGGGAGTATGAATCAATCGTTGCATGCCGTTGCAAGCCATTTCAAGCCATCGCAAAAGATTCAACAAGTCAAATCGTAATTATGGAGTTTTAGAACAT
>JAODXP020004604.1:0-10000 GCA_027497455.2 Sardinella longiceps | reverse complement strand
GCAAAATGGAATTAAACTAGTAAAAGTTTTCATTTTTGCAGTGTGCATGTGGATTTATGTGGTATTGGTAAAACACAAACAATTTTCAATATCTTGTGTATAGACATGTCTGTGTTAGCGTCTGGACTTGTGTTTGTGTGTTTGTATACACTATGCATCTGATTTGTTTGTGTGTTTGTGTATGGCAGCCTATGTATGTTGCTGTGCCCAGCAGCCAATAGAGAGACCATCTCATAGCTGGCTTAGCCCTTGTGAGCTCAAACTGAGCCTGACAGCTCATCTGAGTCCCCTACTACCACCCTCTGCTCACAATGGCACTAAGTGATAGATGCCATGAATAATTGAATGGCAGAGTCCATTTTGACTCCCCAGATCCACATGGGGGGACGGGGAAGCTATGCTACGCTAATGACCTGCAAGCCTGACTATTGTCTGGGGCCTCAGGGGTCTCTGACTGTGCCAGACGTCTGCTGAGGCCAAGCAGCTGACGGTGGGGTGACACTGATGGAGAGCGGTAGCCTACCCTGTTGAGCCAGTTGTGGAAGTGGGCTACATGCTAAATCCTGTGCACGGGGGAAATCTGCCTGAATCACCTGTAGAATGACACAGAGAGCTACATTGCAGCTAGTGCTCAAGTAGAATCAGCATTTCATTCACATTTATGCATTTAGCAATTAAATTTGTCAACTATCAATTAGTTCAGGGCTTGTGCCCCCTAGAGCAACTTAGTATTATATGCCTTGTTCAAGGGCACAATGGTGTCAGCCAGGATTTGAACCCACAACATTCAGACTGCTCGCTCTCAAGTCAGGCTCCTTAATTGCTACACTACCACCACCCTAAACACTGACTAAACGCTGTGCATGGAAGTATTAGTTGTAAGTTTGCACCAAATATAAAAAAAGGTACTGCTACTCGGTGTGCTGCATGCGGGTCTAGTCTAAACAAAAAGTGGACCAGGACCATCTGCTGAGTCTGCAATCCTGCTCTGCTCCCTGACTGGGACCGAGGTTTGAGCGCAAGTCAACTCCTTTTTCCCAGCACTCAAGTTAAGACTCCAACACAAAATGTACGTGCTGTCTGCAGTCACAAAGTGTAACAATGGAGAAGTCATTTCAGATTCACAGACAGTTGACTAAGAAGGGCAGGTAGAGGGCCTGGGAAAGAAGGGAGAGTGAGAGAGACAGAAAGGGAAGGATGTTAAGAGAGAGAGAGAGAGAGAGAGAGAGAGAGAGAGAGAGAGAGAGAGAGCGTACCCTGCATGCACACACCGCTGTTTCATATATTTATCCACAGTAGTTCCACATGGCCAGAGCACGACTCATAAGTCTCAGCAGCTCCTGCTAACATCGGTGCAGGGAGGAAATGCCTGGTCGTTCACGTAACTGCTGGAAATAGGCTAAAGTCCACAGAGTACCAGCAGCAGCAGCAGCAAGAGCAACAGCAACAGCAGCACACTGAACCACCACCACAGCCACCACCACCACCACAGCCACTGCACTGCCAGGCAGAGGAGCCTTCTCTTGGGCTTTCAACAGGAGGTCCCTGGCTGCCCGGAGACGAAGGCTCCAGCTTAAATCACTCAACAGCACCACGACCATTTTAGTCTGTTTACTCTATCCGATCGTCCCTGTGTGCTGTGGATTTTACAAAACATTTTACAGTGGCTAAAAGGTGTTAGCGACCCCACACGTGCAGGTTACTCTATAGTCTCACATTTAATGTTGATCTCCTGTTGCAAGATGCAACAAATTCCTCTGGCCCACGCCAGTTGTTATTAGCCTACTTGTTTTTTTTCTTTTTTTCTTTTAAATGCATTCACTGCAATGCAATGATATTGAGGAGCTGAATGTTTCCTAGGAGGAATGTTTGCTGGAGGAAAGAATTATCAAGGACATTGCAGTAGCCGTCTGCAGTGTAGTTTTCATATCCTTTCATCGTGATTTTCCGACACTACCACACCATTTGTCACATCATTTGTTTCTGAGTGCCTGAGAAGAGTGTAGAGGACTCTCTGTGGGGTTTGGAGCTTTGAGGATCACTGGGCTCCATGTGTTAGACAGGCCATACAGTCTCTCTCGTTCTCTCTCTCTCTCCCTTTTTCTCTGATCCCTCTCTTCTTTTCCTCCCTCTCTCTGCTCAAGAAGAAGAGGGTGACGTCAGCACGTCGGCATCAGCAGACAAAAGCGTCTCTGTTAGCCACGTCGCGCTGACCTCATCACCTCACCAGCGCTGAGAGCGAGGATAATTCTTTCCAGATGTGCTGCGTCCTAAACGCTGGGAATCGGAGGGTAAATAAACACGCAACTGGAATGGGGGTTGGGGTGGTAACTTTGGGGGTGGGGGGGCATAGAAGGGGGGGGGGGCACAGGGTTTACATTGGTGCCCTTTTAAAATCAGCACACATCATTACAGAGGTGTCGCCCACCGTACAAAGACTGTTTGGTCTGGAACTTGGAATTCCCCATATTTCCCACAGCCAAAACAAGTGTGCTGCAGACGCTAATTGAGTTAACCAATAAATAAAGTTAACCTTGAGCTTGACTTTGTTTGCGCTGCATTCAGGTCTGAAGTCTGAAGAGAACTCTGAACTACTGAACTACCACAGCCCATTTTGGGGTGGCCAGACAGAAAAAAAACTGCCCAAATTAATAGCGAGTGATCAATTATTTAAAGTGCCTTTGGGGGTGGAGGCTCCTCTATGGAGGACTGGCTCATTATTGGAGCGGCTCTGGGGGTAGACGATGAAGCATGGCTCATCAGAGATGTCAAAGGAAGAAGTTTCCACTCACTAGACCCCATATGGAACATGTTGATCAGTAGACCGTGCTATAATGTACAGTGACAGGGAGTGACTGTATGTATAATGACAATGTGTGTAGACAACACTGTACTGGCTTTGTCCTCAAAACAATACGCATGGCTGCACTGTAATTCTGCTGCATTGACTGTCTGAATCACAAGGATTGTCACATTATGCCAATCAATACAATTGATAAAACACTTAATGACTAAATAGGCCTAATCATATAGTAAATACTGATATGGCTTTAGATGTTGATAGCAATGTTGATACTGTATGTCCTGGAGGTTAGTGAGATCCTCAACATCAGACAGCTATTTTAGAAAACATGGTGCTTTTAATCTGCTGGATTTGGAGATGAGGGGTATTATTAAAGGTATACTCTAGTATTCAGCACTTTAAGCCCCTATTTTACAGACAAATGTTAAAGGATGTTTTAAGGACAGGATTAAGCAGGCACATAACTAGCTATTCTTAAGTAGACAGGGGAGATTCTTAAATGAACCAAATAGCCGCGACAGGATCAATCATCCAGATTTCAGTGTCAACCACAAAAGGGGGTAAAAGTGTTACAACACTAGCCTGGCGAATGCCAAACTAAAAAGCACGAGTGATATTTAGTCTGGAGACCTACCTATTGCATCTCTCGTAGCGGAAGCATCGTTAACGATTGTCCAGAGGATTGTCCAGGTCCAGAGACGAATGTCTATCATAGCGTCTGTACATAGCTCAGAGCCAATACCAGAGCCACCACGTGGCGTAAAATGCAATCGAGGGCCGTACTAGTCCCTTTTTGTTCTGTGATTGGACACCGAAAGTAAGCGAGAAAAACGACCATGGTCACCATGCTGCTTTGCAAATAAGCGCGCAAAGGAGCATGGAAACTCCCAGGCTATTACAATACTGGAATATACTTTTAAACCTGCAACAGAGGCTGATCAGCCCCAAAATGGCCCCCTATTATGGAATACAATTCCTTGGACCTTCTGCACCATGCGAAGACAGCAGAGCAAGAATCCGTTGTAAAAATAAACAGTCTTTCTCCTCAGACGGTGAGATGGTTGGAGATGGGAAAGTGGTGCTAATATGCCCAGCAGTGTTGGCCTGTGCTGGGACATGCACTGTAAATCTGAGGCCCCCCCACCCCACCCCCTGTGGAGGACAGTCAGACACCCTTGCTTCTCCCCTGTTGGTGATTGCTCTGTTTAGAGCAGTGTTTCTCAAACTTTTTCAGACCAAGGACCACTTTGCCCAAAAAATATTTGTCAGGGACCACCTAGCCTCACGCCCCCTCACCAAGTCGCATGCTGCTACCCCATACCCTGTGACCTAATCAATAGGCTTTTCTAAATTGCCATTATGGGCACTTCAAATTCAGATAGCTTGAAGTTTTTAATGTAAATTACAGGCCTGCTTCGAACCACTCTTCTTTGGCTTTAAAATAATTTTAGTGAGAAACAGACTAAATAAACATATTTTTTCGAAATCCTCTCACGGACCACTTGAGCTTGCTCGCAGACCACTAGTGGTCCCCGGACCACATGCACTTTGAGAAACACTGGTCTAGAGTCTGATTGGGCCTGGAGCATGTCAGTGCTTTTGGCAGGATGGCCTCTACGTTGAGCCTGTATAAACAGAGAGGTTTTTTTTTTTTTTTTTTTTGACGTTTTTTCTTCTGGAGTTTGAACTTTTCAGACATGTGGCGATATCATCTGAGGTCAGTGGAGTTGGCGAGTCCAGTCAGGAGCGCATCCGGCGATATGCCTAAGGTCTAAATAAGAAACACAAACACAGGGGCCCGGCTGCGCTCTGGTCAAGGACTTCACTGAGGGGGTCAATCAAACCCAAATCTAAACCCTCACCACAGACGCAAGCAGCCACAACATCCCAAATGAAGTTAAAAGATTAAATATTTACGCTACAATCAGCTTATAGGCAAGCTAGACCTTTTGGATGAACAAAGTTATGTTAGGAATGTTTTATCTTCCGCCAAAAGATGTCAGACACACTTACAGGAACTACTTGTAATATACGGTAAGTTACTGTAAAATCCAGTGTTCAATTAACATTCAAATATGAAAAAGGGCTGCTTTGAGACTATGTCCTCTTACATAACTTTTTTTCTCCCAGAGAGCTTTGTTCTCATTTTTTTAACCAGGCAGGTTGAAGTGAGGTTTTTTGCATCTATTTTAAACATCATTGTCGTCATCACTGTCAGTAGCTGTTCTCCCAAGTTTTGTCAGACTAATCACATTGCTCTATCCTTGTAGAGAGTCGTCTAGACGTATCTTATCAGGCTACTTTTGTGTGCACACACCAACTATATATTTAGATGTAATAGTCTGGCTTGCCAGCCTAAGGTTTATACAACTCTTTTAAATTTTGGTTTCCCAGTTTCCCAGATCAACTTTTGACTGATTAGCTCAGACCTTTACTGAGGCACCATCCTTTTTTCTGTCCAATACTGTATGTCATACCATGCATTCAACAGGCTTATTAAGTCCTGGTTGAATACACTGAATATGGAGTTGTTGAGCTGTTCCGCATCAAAAACTACATCTTGGGAAAACAAAACTTCTTTCAGGACATTAACAAAAAATATTAGGTCTAGTGGTAGAATTGACTGAAGATTTAGACATGGTAAGAGTTAATAATCGTTGGTAAATATTCCTATTTGACTAATAAGGGAGACCAAGGGACAGGCAGGCTCGAAGATTGATTTTGGAGACCACGTGTTTCTAAGTTTAGCTACAGTATTTTTGTGCCTTTGTTTAAGTTGTTCCTAATTCCTCAGTGAGCCTTTCAGAATGTTTATTCAGCAAGAACCCACATGCTCTCTCTCTCTCTCTCTCTCTTTTTAATTTGATTCTCATCTAGAGCGGCCCACATACTGCTATTGCTTGAGAGCTCTGGGTGCAGAAGCAGCGAGCTGTGTTGGCTGAGTGCCGGCTGGGTGCTGGCTCTGCTCTGCTGTGCGTTTGTATTAGCATGAGTCAGGGGGTCCCTGTTGGGGAGGAGAAAGAGAGAGAGAGAGAGAGAGAGAGAGAGAGAGAGAGAGAGAGAGAGAGAGAGCAGCTGCAGCTCTTCTCCAAGAGGAAGTCATAAATCACATCACTGCTGCCCCTGGCGCAAGGGGCTTAAGGATGCCTCTTGGACACATCTCTCTCTCTCTCTCTCTCTCTCTCTCTCTCTCTCTCTCTCTCTCTCTCTCTTTCAACAATCCTATCACCACCTGGGCTCTAGCCCAGCGTAAGCTACACCTCTGCAGTCAAAGAACAGGAGAGACGAGAGAGGATACGACCTTCCAGAGTTGTTCCTGATTTCTATTGACATGAAACAAGTCCTACTAGTGCATGTCAAGCAGTTAGCAACTTTCATGTTAATTTTTGAAATTTTTGAATGGACTTTGAATGAAAAGAGTTAAACAAGGAGTCAGTACAGTACAGTAGGTCACAGTACTTACTTTCACCTTGACTCTAATTCCCTGGCTGGGAAGATGAAGTCCCCACATGCCTGACCCACTTTTGTACTTTTTACAAAAAGTACTGGCAGGGAAGTGAGGAGCTGAGAGGTGTCTGAGTTGAGTTGTCCTCGGGCTAAGAGTTCCAGCTCAACTCTTTCAGTCTCTGCCGTCATGTGACACAACAAGCGGCTCCAACATCACTGGGTCTGCATGGACACATTTCACGGCTCAGGACTTTGGAATGCCCATTAACTTCAACTGTGTCTCCAAGTGTAATACTCTGACAATTTGGACCCAAGATCCCCAAGCATTGCACAATCACATAGTAATTCCGTTAATGTTTGACGCTCAATCTCTAATCATCGTTTGCATGACATGCATGCTGTGTGATTTACAGCTATTGACATTATAAGAAAGAGATTTTGTAATCCCCAAGTTTACGTTAAGGCATTTTCTGCCTCTGGGCTGAGAAATCGGAGAAATAATTGTTTCTGTTTGACTGCTAACTTCCCTTTTTTAAATGTGCGTCTTTGCCCTGTAGCATCTATTTTTGGCCAATCTCATTGTAAGATGAGAAACAGATGTCTAGCATTTCCTTTGGACGCTCTGCTGGTTCAGTGGTTTGCCTCACAGTCAGTCAGTCAGTCAGTCCACATTTCTTTTTCTCCTCAGGAGAATTTTATACTTGTGTTTTATCCTCGCTGCTGCCCCTGATGTTGTCACAGACATCCACATTTAACCCTTCACTTGCCATTCTGTACGGTCTGTATACTCATACTGAGCTGAAAATGTGCATTAAAAGGTACTAAACCCTTGAAATAATGCAGTCTAATGAATAATTATTTGCAAATTGCAGATCTACAGTATTGTGTTATAGGCTAAGGAGTCATTCATAACAAAGTCATGATGAAGTTTACACAAGAAAAAGTCTCCAAATACAAGATGATGTAATGTTAAGTTTTTCCGTATGCTATTACCAGCCTACCTGGAGCAGGGACATTTGTTTCCAACACTTTAGACAAACCTGTGGATTTTACTCTCTGTTGAAGAATATGTACTGAAAGTGATTCTGCCCTTGAATCAGCCACTATGTTTATAATGTATAGCAGAGCCAATGTTTTAACTGCACTCAAGGGAAAAAGGCTCTACTGGTGCCCTGGGAGTCATGCACCTACCGTGGGGAGACATACACCTTCTCCTCTCCCTGTGCACACATACTGTCTCTGAGCGGCTTTGCCAAGGCTTATAATTTAGGTCTCTACAGCTGGTTTACTGTTTCATGGAAAATGTAGTCATACTGTCACAAATGCAGTTCAGCCACAATGCATGCATGCTTGGATGGATAAACGCACATCTGCCATCATTCATGACTCTCTACACACACTAATTGCTGTCGCCATTCACCCTCCTGTTGTCTGTCTAATGACACCACAAGTGACAGCCCCCCACCCCTTCCCCCCCAACCCTGGGGACGGTAGGCTACAGCGGCTTAGCTTCACCTTCACTGATGGCAGTGTCCTAACCAAACAGCACTCTTAAAATACCCCTCTCATGATGTCTGCAGATGTTATCATGCTGTGGAGGGTCGGCAAGCACTCTGCTCTTCTCCCTTTTGTTTATGTGAATGCCAGAAGAGCACAGAGGTGAAGAGAAACAGAGAAAGGGAAGCATATACAGTGAGCAGCAGCATACTCCATGTGCTTCTGCTCTCATGTTCTGTGTCTGGGTCACTGTCACAGACATGTTTGTTTTTGTCACTCCCTAACTGATGTCCCTGCTTTGAGGGGACACAGTTTGGCTATGAGAGGAGCCCATTGAAATGACCCATATCCCCCTGGCTGGCTCACTAACTCACTCACTCACTCAGACATCCTCTCTATGCCCTTTCTGTGCTGAATCAGTGGACAACACCCAGGGGTAGAGACAGTGGTCGTGTCCACCTGACACAGCCTGTCTGGGAGCATGCTAGCTGTAGCATGCACATGCTAGCTAGCCACACCGGCTCTCCCATGGTAATACATACACTGCGTTCGTTCCCACTCATTCACTCACTCACTCACTCAGTCAGATATGCCAAGCAGTGGCTGTGCTGACTATTATAAATATCCAGCCAGTGAATGATTAGGGTTCATGTTCAAAGCATGTTCACACGCATTAAGATGACACATGCACACACACACACACACAGTGGTGATGGAGGAGGGAAACGGCTGTTGCAGCCTGCCTCCCTGCTTGTCGCCATGGTAACCTTTCCATGATATTCAATTCTTCCGTAGGAGGAAGGAGAGGCAAAGAGAGAGAGACAGAAAGAGTATAAGGGAGAAAAACAGAGAGAGAGAGAGAGTGCGAAGGAGAACGAGAGAAAGAAAATATGAAATTTACTCACTCTGGACTCAAGGTAGTATCCTCCATACAGGTACTCTATGTCCTGTGATGGAAATCTTCTTATTCACGCTTTCTCTCTCTCTCTCTTTCTCTCCCACCCACCCACACAAACACACACACTCATGCACACACACACACACACCTCACTCCTCCTCTCCTGCTCAATCCCACGTTGCCGCTTGACTCCTTCACCTGGTAGAATGAGAGATCTCCTCCTCCTCCTCCTCCTATTGCTGACAGATGCAGCCTCTGTGTTTGTTAGTGGCCAGTTACATCTCCAACTACATCCCCTGCAGCACGCCGCCACTGAGACCACTGTAGGGAGCGACAGTGACAGAGAAGAGAAGATAGAAGAAAAAAAATACAGGGAGAGAGAGAGAGAGAGAGAGAGAGAGAGAGAGAGAGAGAGAGAGAGAGGGAAAAAGAGACAGAGAGAGCTATAAAGACAGAGAAGGAAGGAGGGAGGGAAGGAGGGTCATTGTCAGTTTACGTCTTATTTTATCCGTGCAGACAGCATCTTCACCTTGCGTCCTCCACTGCAGGGCAAGGCAAGGACACACACTGAGTCTGAGTTGTGTGCTGTGCTGTCTTTGTGCTGTGAAAGCCCAGTCAAGCAGTCAAAGCCAGCAGTCCATTCACTAGAGCCTAGAGCCCAGAGCAGAGACTCACAGCTATAATATGCTTTTCTAACGGATTTCCCACAAAATATAAATTCTAAATATATAAGTGATGCTGCAGAAATGCCTCTTTAATTGTGTTGATAAGGCGCATTCACTTTGATGCACAATGATAAAGACATTTTTTTGTGAGGTTTTAATACAAAATATTGCCCTGAAATTTATATCAGAGGGAAACAGCTTGTCCTGATACCACACTAATCTTGTAACTGATCAACTGATCCTTGTAAATGAGCAACTGATCCTTGCAATACTACTGTATCAGTGGTGGTCATTGTGATGCTATGGCTGACGATATTGTGAATTTGGTATGATGATTGACTGATAAGTGCGTGACTTGGGTTTAATGGCATCATGGCTTCCTTGCGTACACGTTTGCATTCCTTGCATTGACTATGAATTGGCCGTTACTGTTTGTCTAGGTAGCCTACTGTGATAAGACAGACTGGCGTACCGAATGTTTGCTTGCAAAGCAGCGTCTGTGGAACGTAATACTTCGGTAACTAAGTAGCGCGCTCAACTGTCAGTCGAATGGCAGCTATGTGCTTTTGTTTTGACTAGCTATAGCGTGCTCAACTGGTGAGTCACAAGGCAGCCATGTGCTTTTGGTCAACTAGCTAGCATGCTCAGGTGATGAGTCGATTGGCAGCCATATTTAGTGTCGTCTAGTTA
>JAODXP020004603.1:30000-32500 GCA_027497455.2 Sardinella longiceps | reverse complement strand
TAGAAGCATTCTGAAGGACAGGGCAGTGAGGATTTTACACATACTGCTGCCAGCTAGCCCATGCTAGGCTAATTGAACTCGTTACAGTCGCATTACAGTAGATAAGCTAAACACTAACGGTGATGAGAGTTAGAGATACTAGATGAGATCATTGTCAGTGATATTAGGGATACTAGATGAGATCATTGTCAGTGATATTAGAGATACCAGATGAGATCATTGTCAGGGTCATAGTAAACCAATCAAAGGCTTTGACTGACAGCCTCTCTAAGGCCAGTCAAGTGAACTAATGTAATGTAAACATACCAGTGGACAGCACCATCTCCATTCACACATACAGAGAGAGAGAGATATGTGTGTGTGTGTGTGTGTGTGTGTGTGTGTGTGTGTGTGTGTCTAAACACTAACATCATGAGAGTGATATTGAGACCATTGTCAGTGATATTAGAGATACTAGATGAGATCACACATGTCAGCGCCGTACTGAACACTTTTGATTGGGTTGGACCAAACTTAGCCTGGTCATGACCATCCCTTGGTCTACACTTCACGCATGAGGGTCTGGAATTCCAACTATTGAGAAATAATTGATTGCTGGGGTGTTTAAATTTAAAAAAGATTGGATCATCCCTTGACTAATAGCCTATCTATTCTAGTGCTGTATTCTGAAAGTTATCCGATTGGCCAGGATGGGATGCATCCTAAACGAACGAGGCCAGTAACTGGAGTCCCAGATCAGGGAAGGGAGGGAGGGAGATGAGAACCGAGTGGATCTGTGTAGGAGGGCAATGGCCAGGCCAGGCCAGGCCAGACTTACAGGGAGGCTACACTGGATGCGTCAAGTCAAAGACTTATCAGCCGTAACTATTAGCTTCCATTACAAACAATGGAAGTGGCTACACCAGACGCGGCATAACAGTCAACATTCTAAATTCTATCCTCCATTTATTTCAATGTATTTTTGATGGGATTTGACTTAACACTTAACTTAACGCATCCAGTGTAGCCCTATAGGGTTAGTCTTAGTTTCACTAGTGCTGCTGTTTGCTGAAAAGACCAGTCAAGTGAACTAATGTAAATACACCAGTGGACAGCAGCGGCTCCATTCACACGAGAGAGAGAGAGAGAGAGAGAGAGAGAGAGAGAGAGAGAGAGAGAGAGAGTGTGTGTGTGTGTGTTGGACAGGGGGTGGGAGGGGGGTCACTTCTTTCCCAGCTCGGACAACCTCACTCAGTCTACACCCATATGCTTGTGTGTGTGTGTGTGTGTGTGTGTGTGTGTGTGTGTGTGTGTGTGTGTGTGTGTGTGTGTGTGTGTGTGTGTGTGTGTGTGTGTGTGTGTGTGGGTGTGTGTGTGTGTGTGTGCGCCTGGGAAGAGTTTGGGGAGGTAGAAGGGATACAAAGGTTGCCATGCCAACTAGGGAACGCCGTTTAGAACGGATGAGTAGGTCCTGCTTAGGAGAAAGCAAACAGTCCCATGCTGGCTCAACTCAACACACACACACACACACACACACACACACACACACTCACTCACTCACTCACTCACACACACACACACACACACACACACACACACACACACACACACACACACACTCACTCACTCACACACACACACTCACTCACTCACTCACTCACACACACACACACACACACACACACACACACACACACACACACACTGTAATTCACACACTACTGTACATTATACTGACTATTTTTATATTATAGCTGCAACATAAACAACTCCTTTTCACACACACACACACACAACTCTCAACTAACACACACACACTGCATACCCTCTTTCCAGCACAGGCACTCAGATTCCGACACACACCCTTTAAAACCGCATACACACACACACACACACACACACACACACACACACACACACACACACACACACACAATTCTCATAAGTTCAGCACACACGTGAACACACACACACAACCACACGTGGGCCTGTCTCATGTTGTCAATCCAGTTTGTGTGTGTGTGTGTGTGTGTGTCTGTGTGTGTGTGTGTGTGTGTGTGTGTGTGTGTGTGTGTGTGTGTGTGTGTGTGTGTGTGTGTGTGTGCATGCTTATGGGGGTGTGGTGGGGATGTGGGTGTGGTCTAGGTGAGTATGTGGTGAATGATTCAGAAGTGTGTGTGTGTGTGTGTGTGTGTGTGTGTTAGTTAAGCAGCTCTTCTAGCGGTCACACTCCCCATGTCTAAGCTTGCTCTCCTCCCTCAGAACTCCAAACAAAGTATAAGCCACCAGTCGCAGGCCCATGGAACCACACACACACACACACACACACCGGACACACACCGGACACACACACACACACACACACACACACATACACACACCGGACACGGACACACACATACAGACACACACACACACACACCGGACACACACACACACACAGACACACACACACACACACACCCACACCGGACACACACACACACATACACACACACACACTCACACACACACACATACA
>JAODXP020004603.1:22500-27500 GCA_027497455.2 Sardinella longiceps | reverse complement strand
CCATTAAACGCAGCAGCCGATAGCTTTAGCAGACGTCTCCACTAGCACACACACAGGGATCTGTGACATGAATCCTGATCCAGTGGGCTGTCTGACCAGGGCTGCTGCTGGTGTGTGTGTGTGTGTGTGTGTGTGTGTGTGTGTGTGTGTGTGTGTGTGTGTGTGTGAGTGTGTGTGGACACCCTCACCCCCTCAAATGTGCTGTGCAGGCCTACTAGTGCAGGCTACTACAGGGCTGCTGGTGTGTGTGTGTGTGTGTGTGTGTGTGTGTGTGTGTGTGTGTGTGTGTGTGTGTGTGTGTGTGTGTGTGTGTGTTGGCCTACTGGGCTGCTACTACACGAGAGTTACAAAGCAGTCCCTCTTAAGTTACACCTTTGGGAGGACGGTGGTTGGGAGGTATCCATGACCGCTGGATGAACACTACACACACACACACACACACACACACACACACACACAGATAAACAGAATATTTGGACTATGATAGGTTTTATGTATGGAGTTCCAACACTATTGGAAAAGAAACTAGGTCATGTCCAGTATCTATGTTTTATTCTTCAGCCCAAATTCAGATGTCTGTGCACAGAACCCAAGGACCAAAGCATAAAAGCCTCACGCACAGTCACACCGTGCTTTTACTACTAAAGAAGACTGTGAGGCAAGATAGAGACTCTTCCGGACATGCAATTAAGCCACGCTGCTAAATACAGTCTTTTAATTTTCCATGGTGCCATTTGGTTCAAGAGGCACAGAGCAGAAGACTTAGAGTGATGAATCCGGGACAAACTGTATCATCACATTTCGGGCCGTCTGCACTTCAAAGTTTGCTAAATACAGCTCCACTAACTATATAACCTATTTGTTTTGCTTAGTTTCGTTTTGTTTGTTTGTGTTATAAGATTTTCTTTGTTATAACTCATGAGCAAAATGTAATACCATGTAGGTGTACAGTTTAAGCATCTGCAAACATGCGGAACGGATGGTATGAGATATATCAGAGTGCGGGTTTCGCACTAGTCCAAGTCAGGGATTTTGGGGGGAGAATACACTAGAACAGAATAGAACAGGCAGAACGTGTTTTGGTGTCACTTGAGACCGAACGCTGCGGGGGAAAAGAGCTGCGCTCCCGATTCTTCTGTCCGACTCAAATTTCACTGCTTTGCACGCCTGTTTTCAATCCCCAGTTTGGAAGCGGACTGGTGGCAGAGCGAGCGAGAGAGCGTGCGAGCGAATGAGTGCGTCTCCGTCCAAGCGCTCATGAGCCACATCAGCGAGCTCAAGTTCAGTTGCCAGCTAACAAAGACCAAGTAGCCCGGTTCAAAAAGTCTCTCAAAGAAACTTGGAACAACAAAAGTTCAACTGAACGCAAGCAAAACGATGTAGGCTTGCCTACACCCGCAGAAATGTCCAAACAAAATGAACCATATTATTCAAACACAGAATGTTATACAAAAGTAGCCAACAACCTACATATCTTAAAAACGAAATGCTATCCCACCTTAATTAATACAGTTAACATGTCTCTAGTAGTTGTACCCCTCTACACAGTGGTGCTGATTGAAAGTTAGAAAAGGATACTCACATTTTGTTGTTGACGTAGTGTTCTGAGCGACGATGTCAGGCAGTAGCCTACAGTATGTGTGCGTCCGGAGAGAGAGCGTGTGGTCTAATGAGACAGAGACGAACAGATGTGAAGTTTCAGACCCAAAGAGGGGTGCCGGGGACTCCTCATATGCGCCATCTAGCGGACAACCCTTTTGGGAACATCCAAAGCGATCAGACACACATCTGGCAAAAACGTCGAATGAATAGGCTGACAAATGAGAAAATGTAATTCACCATTTAACATCTCAAGCACCTCTACAGTAAAGTGAAGTAATGAAAATATGCATAAAGTGAACATAATTACCATATTTAAAGGGCATATTTTAAACTTCTGTTTCTAGTTTTCCTATTCACAGTATCCTCGTTATTTCCTTCATTTAACCATAAACATTATGGACGATATTATTATCTCAATATTAACTAAACCGCCAGTAAACATTCAGGAAAACATCTTTTTATGTGTGAGCCAAACTGACAATGACAGATTGACTCGCTGAGGGTAATTTAATTGAAAAACTGTATTAGGGTCCTCATTCTGAAAACATGAGTCCTCCGGGGGAAAGAGCTAAAAATAGGCACAGGAAACTTGAAGAAAAACTGTGTCTGGCGCACACATTAAACTCATCAACCTTTTAATGCACGAGGCCAACCGGCCGGGATCTCCAGAGAGCACCGTTCGTTGTCTTGCCTCGCGCTTAAACCAGAACCGCATCCGGGAATCGGGCGGAACTGGTTGGAAAATGTTAACCCATAGCAACCATTATAGCAACCATTAAAAATTCATGGCAAGTTAGTTACCGACAGATGAAACGGTTTTAGCGGCCGGCGCGACCCTGCCAAGGCACGGCAGTGGCACGGCACGGCAAAGTCTGTTACGTAGGAGTGAACTGGGCTGAATCAGGGCTGGAATCAGGGGAGTTAGTGGAGTTAGCGGGATGCTGCTGGCTTTCTCACTGATCTAACCACTTTCTGTTGGACACACACACACACACACACACACACACACACACACACACACACACACACACACACACACACACAGGCATACACTCTCACACACATACATTTACAGACTGACAAAGCCGACTAAGCAAGTAGACCTGTGTTGAAGGGTTGCAGCTGCTGCTTCTGCACATAAACTCAGCAGTTGGCACAGCTTCACATACGCACACACACACACACACACACACACACACACACACACACACACACACACACACACACTGACACAGAAGAGTCATTTGGCAGGGCTCCAGTGCTTAGCGTCATGTAACAGTTGGTATGTCACCAGTATTGATTGGCGTGGTGTGACAGGCAGAGAAAAGAGCATTTGTGTGTGTGTGTGTGTGTGTGTGTGTGTGTGTGTGTGTGTGTGTGTGTGTGTGTGTGTGTGTGTGTGTGTTGGGGGCATGACCTCATGGGAATGGGAACACACGCACACACACACACACACATACACAGAGAGAAGAGAGAGAACTCTGACAAGAGTGTGAGAGGTGGTCATGCTCTCACAGATGAGTGGTGTGTGTGTCATGATTCTCACCGAGATAAACACACACATTCTTCTTCTTCAGAGGTTGACGCATTATCAAAACAATCAAAGCAAATCTACATAATTGTTATCATATTATATTTATATTATTATATTTATTTACATCATAATTGTTATCATTATTAGATTAGTCAGAATGGTCTCTTATTGAAGTGTACATTTATACAGAAAAGAGAATGATTGATCAATTAAAGGATCAATCAAACTATGAATGAATCAATGAACCAATCAGTCAATGACAGGATGAATCACTCAGACTGTTCTGCATTAGAGCAGATTTTACGACCCATGAAGTACCGGGTAAGGGCAGTTCACACCTAGGACGATGACTATAACGACTAATAAATAACGCTCTAATTATAATGAATAACAACCTTCACACCTCAACTATAACGACAACGACATGTGCAACAATATCGTTGAGGATCACTTTCAGAGCGATTTTTAGAACAATAAAAGGCTTGTTAGGCAATCAGAAGGCATGGATTTCTATGCATTGATTCATTCGCATGAAGACAGACCCACATTAGCGTTCGTCAGTTGTTATGGTTATAGTTATCTTTTGAGTTACTGGTCCAAGTCTGAACAGCCCTTAAGATGTTCACCAGTAGTCACATGATGAGTCGTCCGCAGTTTACTAAGTGGTCACATGATGATGGCATTTAAGTGGGGAATCCCCTTTTCTGATTGGCTAATTAAGCCTTTCAGCAATGTGGCTAACATCCCATCCCATCATTTGCAGTCTATCCAGTGTGTGTGTGTGTGTGTGTGTGTGGTGCAGTGTGTGTGTGTGTGTGTGTGCTGTGTAGTGTGTGTGTGTGTGTGTGTGTGTGTGTGTGTGTGTGTGTGTGTGTGTGTGTGTGTGTGTGTGTGTGTGTGTGTGTGTGTGTGTGTGTGTGTGTGTGTGTATTGGGTGCTGTAGAAACGTGAGTGTTCCCCCTGGTCCTGGTGTAAAGCTGTGTGGTACAGTAGACCTAAGGACAATAGAAAAGAGTCAGCCTGATGTAGAATGTCTTCACTTTTTAACACTTTTATTTAAACACAGGGAAAAAACTATTTGCTTTGATGGATGATTGTCTTTCATTGTGCTGGTATCTATTTGTGTGATGTGTGTGTATGAGTGAGTGGGGTTGTTTCTGCTGCCTGATATTTCAGATTCTATGTATGAACTCTGCACGTAGTGTAGGAATAATATGGATCTTCAGCAAGGCGAAGGGAATACTGAAAGAAGGCTTACAATGTTTATTTGAGAAAACACGTTATGGTCTAGCACACAAACACACACACATGTGCACTGTAGGCGCACGCACGCACACACACACACACACACACACACACACACACACACACACAGGCACATGTTAAATGTATAATCTCGTAAAAATGCTTTCTTTTTGTACAACCACACAACCTCACACACACACACACACACACACACACACACACACACACACACACACACACACACACACACACACCCTCACACCCTTTCCTCCAGTTTCTCCCGTTTCCGAAGAGGAAACTGATAGTATACTGATAAGCTTGCACACATTCACACACAAACTCATAGGCTCACACACACACACACACACACACACACATACACACACACACACACACACACACACTGACCTTTCCACCATTCCATATGTACTAGTATGGTCTATTTTAGTGCCTAGCTGTCAGTGCCAGTGTGCGCGTGGTCAGCTGATGAGTATAGACAGACTAAGTCATTGATTGGCTGATCGATCCAGCATCACTGGTCCTTATTCAGGTCACTGGGTCTCCACATCACTGCTAGCGCCCTCTGCTGTCCAGAGCAGACTCAGCACATCCCTCAAAC
>JAODXP020004603.1:12500-15000 GCA_027497455.2 Sardinella longiceps | reverse complement strand
TGGTAAAGCAACTTTCATCACTGGGAATAGCCAACAACTGCTGGAAATAGTTTAATAAAAAAGCTAGACTATAACCATCAATAGCCAGCAATTTGAAATTACCAAGGTCCTAGATGTGCGCAGAGCGCAGTGCGCAGAGCGTGTTTGAACTAATCTTTGAACTTCCCTGCTCATTACTGACTTTGCTAAACTCACTTATTGTATTCGATACACTATTATATGCATAGCTGCCACAGTAAAGGGAAATGTCTGAGACACTCCAAACCCCCTCTCCCTTTCCCTTCTCCCATCAGTTGTGTGAGACTTCAGCACCACCTAAAATGAGGGTGCTCCATTTCTGAAATTGGGTGATAGAAAACTTCAAAATGATCTCACAGCAATCTGTGAAATGAACACAATTCTTAATAAAAATGCAATGGTGGGAGCACATCATTATAGACTTTTTGGTGATGGAAACAGAGAAATTACACCCACTGAAAGTCAATGAGACACAGCTCCTCCTTCCTTCCTAATAGGCTACATAGGCAGCTTTCTCTTTTTAGCATAGAATTCTTTAGGCTATTTATAATTTTGTGACAACAGTGTAACCTGCCACTAATTGTGTTTGGAGAAAATATATTTTATTTCAGTGAGTGAGTCCAGTGGGTGTGATTTAAGTGCTCCAATCATTAAGTCTACAATAATGTACTCCCACCACAGATTACAGTTTTAAAAATTGTGTTCATTTCACAGATTTCAATGAGATTGAAAACTTGAAAAATGATCTGCAACTTCTAGGTCTATATTATAATGTGTGATGATCTTGCAAGTTCAGCCTTTAACACTAGATAAAGACATACCTTGCCTAAATATAGGTGATACTGAAATTAAACCCTCTCATTCTCTAGCAAGTACGTTGCCAATGATACCTATGGATAGATCTGGTTGTCTAGTTTAATTTAATACCAAATAGGAAGATTGGAAGAGCAGATATACCCATATAAAGCTTACGAAAGAAAATGAAGCAAAACCGGCGATATGTTTTGAGGCATAGCGCGCGCAAAAGGATTACTTAATTGGCGCGTGAAGAATGTTAAACTTATTTTCGGCTCGAAAAAATTAACGAGGTCCGGACCTCGGTGTCCTCTATTGTAGCTACGGCCATGATCATAACATGAGTTCTAGGCTACACGTTTTCATGTTATGCAGAAAATTATCCTGCAACTATTAAAATGCCCAGCAACAGCATTTCAAAGGTAAGCGTAACAATCGCTAGATGTATAATGAAAATAGGCTGCGTTAATAGCCAAATAATCGTCTTCTTGACAGTAGGCTATGTTGCAGGGATCCTTAATTTAAATGAGACAATTTGGTAGGAAGATACTTATTCTAGACAGGCGCTTGCTTTCAAAGCAGCAAAGCTTGCAACATGACTCTTCCTAGTAGCTTGGAGAGGAAAGATAGAAAAGCATTGCGGGCGATTCTGCTCAAGGAGGTTAGCTGCGCTGCATCTAACACGCACACAGTGCGTGCACAGCACCAGATCCCAAAAGAAAAGTTTGAACGATGACGAGACGAAATAAAAACATGGCGAAAGAAATGGCAGTAACGAGGCGATTTTTAAAATGTAAGGAGTAGAAAGTACCGATACTTGCATGAAAATGTAAGAAGTAGAAGTAAAAAGTAGGCAGAAAAATAAGTAGTGGAGTAAAGTACAGATACCTAAAAAATGTACTTAAGTACAGTAACGAAGTATTTGTACTTCGTTACTTGACACCTCTGGATCACAGCTATTTCTCTCTCCCATCTGTGTCCATCTGCTTTCACCTGCCCTCCCACTGGATCACACACACACACACACACACACACACACACACACACACTCTCTCTCTCTCTCTCTCTCTCTCTCTCTCTCTCTCTCTTTGTCTCTCTATCACACACACACACACACACACACACACACATATAATCTCTCTCTCTCTCTCTCTCTCTCTCTCTCTCTCTCTCTCTCTCTCTCTCTCTCTCTCACACACACACACATTCCTGCCAAGGGCCACAGAGAACCCCCAAGGATCACACCCACACCCACACACACCCTGTCAAAAGCAGCCTGCTTCACACACACTATCCCCAAGGCATCTTACAGGTGAGAGCATCCAAGAAACAACACCTGAGCAATACATTCACACACTCATACAGTGAGAGAGAGAGAGAGAGAGAGAGAGAGAGAGAGAGAGAGAGAGAGAGAGAGAGAGAGAGAGAGAGAGAGAGAGAGAGAGAGAGATGAACACACACATACACTCACACAAAATCACGAGAACATCTGCGGGGACATGTCTCAAAGAAACACTTCAGATCAGATAGCCTCTAGGGTTGAATGGACTATGTGAGCTCAAAGAGACAAAGACAAAGAGCTCCACTATCTTTGATAAAATAAGAAATAACACACAAACTCATCACACACACTCATCTGATATAGTAAACAGTAAAAAGAAACTCTCACAACACTCACACACATACA
>JAODXP020004602.1:0-42116 GCA_027497455.2 Sardinella longiceps | reverse complement strand
GCTTTGTCGTTAAGGAGTCTGGTTAAGATCCTAGTAGCACAAAAATTGTGGGTTCATGCTCAACGCACTTAACCAAAGTTGATCTAGGGGAGAATGACCCTGATGTAATTGATGAATGTAAATTTCTTTAAAATTAGTGAATTAAAGGTAAATTTCAGCACATTTCCACCCAGGCTCAGGATCGGAGGTAGCCTAGAAATCTAGACGCACTCCAGCAAGGGCAACTAGATATGCTCAGCCATTAAGTTTAGTAGCAAACCATAGGGAATTTGATTGGGCGTCATCTACTGTAATCACAACGCTTCGCCGAAAACAATGGCCTTTTGAATTGGTGTTTACCGTTCGTTTCTCTGATTAGTCAGGCTATCCTATTGCGTGCAGAAGTAGTTTGAAAGAAAACTGCCTTGTTCTGCCTTGTCCTTACGTTTCTGTCACCAGCTTTTCACGATCCTATTTGATAAAAAAAGAGGTTCTGTATATTTCACAGGAGAATGTTGTAAGTTATAGAGTTTTACTTTGCATTTTCTGCCAAATTAACAGAGAGGATTAGAGTTTAGATATACATGACTTCTAAAGGCAATTTGATTAGGTTTACATGGAGGGAAGAACTGGTTGAAGAAACCTCTAATGACAATGATGATGTCACCAGAGTAGTCAGAGAAGTAATTGCAAAGTTTCAGAATATCCATTTGCCATTAGCAGTGTTTGGTGTGAAAAGGTAATTCAAGACAAGTCCTACTTATAGGACTCAAGCTCAAGCTCATTTCCAGTCTTAACAGCCTGAATTTTGGGAAGTCAGCAGCCAAATATGTCTCAGAGGACCCTATCTGCAGCTAGTTGGCTTGGAGAAGCAAGTGGTATTGTTGTTGTGGTATACAACAATAACAAAGAGGGCAAAGAGGAGGGTCCCCAGCACTGAGCCTTGGGGTAGCCCTCAGTTGAACTGATGGTTGTCCTAGTGTAGCCGGTGGCGGTTACACTAGCCAGGACACATTGAATGCACATCCAATGAGACAGGATTCAAGCCAGGAGTGTGCTTTACCTTCATTGTCCATGTTTTTTTTTCAGTAGGATAGCATGGTTGACCATAAGAAGCGCTGCTAATGGGTCAAGTAGGATGAGAACTTCCATCACTGACAACAGTGGCCACTTTTGAAGTAGGTAGGATGTTGGCCTGGAGGAGTACTCATCAGTCATCACAAGCTACATCAGCAAGTGCATAGATGATGTAACTACCTTCTAAGACTATTACCATACAACCAATCAGAAACCATGGATGACCACAGAGGAGAAGGTGCTACTGAAAGCCAGGGACGCTGCCTACAAATCTGGGGAAGAGGCATCTGAGAAAAGTGAAAGTTGAGCTGTCCCGGGCCATCAAAAGGGCTAAGCGCACCCATGTCTAGAAAATGAACAGCCACTTCAAAAATAGCAAAGGCTCACTATGCTTGTGACAGGGAATATAACCCACCTCCACCCTCCTGTGACCAGGACCTTTGAGAGCATCCTCTGCATCACAGTGTGGCATAGTATTGTAACAGCACTGCTGCAGAACTGAAGGCCCTGCTGTGGAGTGTGATGACAGCAGAAAAGATCACTGGGGCTTCTCTCCCCTCACACTCTGACATCCCCAAAACTTGCTGTCACAACATTTTCATCCCACTCACTCTTCTCCTAACCAGCTAGTTGGGCATGTTAGCAAAAACAATACAAATACGACAGTTTTTATTAAAAAGTTAATTAGAACCTGAAAATCATTTCACTCGTAAAGTTCTATTGCGGTTACGCCGGTTCCAAAATAATTATTGTAGCGAAATACAGTTTCTATCACGTTTTACATGGTATTTTGAACATTATGGAACTATTTATTTCGGCTTAGTAATACCAACTAGCACAACAAAAAGGCAAATAAAGATAGGAACTGTGCTTCCCTATGATAATTGATTTGGAACATCAACAGACACCACTAACCACTTGGTGAGCTGCACGTTTTAAAATAAATGTTTAAGGTTGTTTTAAGGACATTATTGGACATGCACAAAGCAAGCCATTCTGAAGCAGTAAAGGGGGTTCTAAATGAGTCAAATATCCAAGACAGGAACATTCGTCAAAATTTTGGTGTTTCTTTGTATTTCAGCCCAGACACTCCAGAAAAAGGGCTTAACTTTGCTTAACCACTTCTTCTTTAGGATTGCCTTAGGTGCTCAAATGGCTTTAGGTACTTGGGCGTTAGATGTTAATGGCTGTATGTTGAGTTATTTTCATAGGACAATAAATGTATTCTGCAGCACACTGACTACAGTAGTAAGTTGTATCAAAGTTTCCTTTCTAAATCTTTTCCTATGAAAAGGTATAACAAAATATTAACAAGGTGTGAGGGCTGTACACACTTGTGAGATAATGCACTTTCATTAACAGAACAGGCCTCCTGCTTATTAACCCAGATTGTGATACAACAGAACATCCATGACAATCATAGGTAATCAACAGAGGCATTGCTGTAGTCATGGGAGGAATGGTATATGTGTATGAGATATGAAACAGATTTGTTGTGACTCATTCCATTATTCTGACTTAATTAAACATGTTTGATATTATCTTGTACGGTCCATGCTATTGTTGCTGTGTGAACAATAGCTGAATTATGACATTAGAAAGCCAAGACTAAAAGCTAAAAGATTTGTGCTTAATCAACTCTCAATCAGCTACTCAATGGCTACTCAATCATTGATAACGTAAAAAGACTGAAAAGTATTGGGTCTATTAACTGGCATTATCCAACGTCCAGACAATGGATACATTTAAAGCTCTGTGAATTTCAGCTAATTGTAGGAGTAAATGTGTGTATAAAGTACTGAGCATTTGTGTATGCAATAGAGACAGAAACATATGCAGTACCTTCATTTGTTTGTGTCTTATTTCCACAGATGGAGAAATCACTTCCAAACCCATGGTGCTGTTTCTGGGTCCGTGGAGTGTAGGCAAATCCTCTATGATCAACTACCTGCTAGGCCTACAGGACTCTCCTTATCAGCTCTACACAGGTACCACTGCTTTGTGTCTCTAGCCTCCTCCATAATGCTCAGCAATATGTCTCATATACGGGAATACATGAGAATACATTCGATAGAATCATGATTAAAGCTTATAATAAGCTTTCTTTGACATTTCTTTCAAGAGTAGGCTAGCAATATACAGTAGTGTTGGAGCAGGAACTTGTTAAAATACAAAAACAATAAATACATTCCAATATGTGATGGGACAGGAGTGGGGTATTCAATAATGTGTAAATCTATTTTGCTGTTTTACGTTGCGATGATTATTCATGATGGATCCATTTGCCCTTTATGTTTCCTGCCTCACTTCAGGTGCTGAACCCACTACCTCAGAATTTACAGTGATTATGCATGGAGAGAAGATACGCTCGGTTGAAGGCATTGTTATGGCTGCTGACAGTTCACGTTCTTTCTCACCTTTGGAGAAGTTTGGACAGAACTTCCTGGAGAAGCTTATTGGCATTGAGATGCCCCACAAACTGCTTGAGAGGGTCACCTTTGTCGACACGCCTGGCATTATTGAAAACCGCAAGCAGCAGGAGAGAGGTGATTGAATTGTGAAAGGGTTGTTCTGGTCCATCTTCAACTGTTGAAGAGTAGATAAACACAAGTATAATTCCCACTAGCCATGCATCCAGGATTTGCACTGTGCAGTTCTTGCGAATGCAGAGTAGGAACCACCTCAAAACAAACAAAACCTATTTGCAGCATGGCATTGTTCACTACATTGCAATTGAACACCAATTAGTATCCTTTCAAACAATGCCAGTATTGTTTTGGAAAAAGTTTGGATGGGTTTTGTGTCTTTTGGAAAGCCAGCTCTAGTTTTACACCAAGAACCAGGCTACATATTCTGCTTTAAAATCATCAAAAATACACTGTAATTTGTTTCAGGAACAAAGTCAGTGGATATCATTAGATCTTGGTCAGGAATAATGACCAAGATAGAGCAACATAATCATTACATTGGGAGCAAATGTAAATAGTCCCGGCCTGCATAAGTGCATTACATCGTAAGTCCAATAAACTTTTCAATGATCTTTTGTGATAGCATATGAGAGCTCAACTCTAGTCTGCATCGGGAGGGAAAGTAATCTCATCACCCCCTGCTGGAAGCTGTCTTTCCAACCTCTTTGGCGAAATGAAAGGGACTGTCTTTTCAAAAAATATCACTGTACTTTTAATTGTTTCAAATTTCTTTTTAACGACATCAAGAACTACACTGGAAGAGGGTAGGCTAAAGGGGTAATTATACTTCTGCATATGCGTTATCCATATCTGTATATGTACTGCTGTATTCGTATCGACACATACCGCAGGTAAACTTCTGCGTTGCTCAATGAGTGTTGTAAAGCAGTTCACTGCAAGGACAATAGGTGGCGACAGACTATTTGTACCAATAAAGTACAGCCATGTTATTTACAGTAAGAGATTCCAACTAGCCAAGCTATTACTGTCAGCACAGCTCACTACCTGATTACAGATAGACTATGCTTGCTGACGAAGGGCTGCACTTCACTGAAATATAGGCACAGTACATTTGGGAAATCCTTCCACTATGAAATATAGTCACAGTACAAGTGGGAAATCCTTCCACTATAACTAAAACAAGGTCTAAGATTTCCAAAGCTTGAATTGTGAACTAGCATGTTGCTAACTATACCTACGGTAGCCTGACATGGCCCCCCCATAATACTTCTGTTCATCTGTATTCATGGTCTGGAGACAGTCTTCTTGGGAGGGTTTAGTCACAGCTACAACTCCGCCTCCAACCACTGCAGGATGAGTATAAATCAAGTATGAATTAGGCTTTGTATATCAAGTTATGGTTTGAGCCTCCTCCACCTCTCTGTCAAAACATAATTCAGGTCCACTGAACATTTTTATGTAAAGGAAGGTAGTGATGACCTCTATGTTACAATTACAGTAACTTTTGGTGTTCAGGTAATACTCACAGAAAAAGTTGTAGTGTGTACCTTATATCCATCCATAAAGCCATGATACTAGCTAATCAGAGGTACGGTTAAGAATGCTACCACTAGGATCGCTGTGTTTCACTGTCACTCCCTATAAAGAGGGACCCTAATTTGAATATTTTTGGTAGCACATTTATATTCCTATACAAGTTTAAACATAAGTGTTTTATATATTTAACTGATGTGTAACTTTATTGTTTTGTTTGTACCTCTTCACAGGCTACCCCTTCAATGATGTATGCCAGTGGTTCATTGATCGCGCTGACTTGATCTTTGTGGTATTTGATCCAACTAAGCTGGATGTGGGACTGGAGCTGGAAATGCTCTTCCGCCAACTGAAGGGTCGTGAATCCCAAATCCGCATCATCCTCAACAAGGCTGATCACTTGGCTACCCAGGACTTAATGCGTGTATATGGTGCCCTGTTCTGGAGCTTAGCTCCCCTCATCAATGTGACTGAACCACCCCGTGTCTATGTCAGCTCCTTCTGGCCCTATGACTATGCCCCTGACACCAGCAGAGAACTGTTCAAGCGTGAGGAGATCTCTCTCCTGGAGGACCTTAACCAGGTGATTGAAAACCGCCTTGAGAACAAAATAGCCTTCATCCGTCAACACGGAATCCGTGTGCGCATCCATGGCCTGCTAGTTGACCGCTATGTCCAGACCTTCAAAGACAAGATGAGCTTTTTCAGTGACCCTGAACTTGTTTTTAAAGAGATTGTAGATGACCCAGACAAATTCTATATCTTTAAGTCCATCCTGGCCAAGACAAACGTCAGCAAGTTTGATCTTCCGAATCGCGATGCCTACCGTGATTTCTTCGGCATCAACCCAGTGAATAGTTTCAAGCCCCTCTCAGCGCAATGCTCCTACATGGGTGGCTGCCTGCTGGAAAAGATTGAGAGGGCCATCACAGCTGACCTCCCAGGCCTCCTGAGCAGCATCACCTCCGGCAAAAACCCCATATTCTCCTCCTGTGAGGCCACAGGATGTGGGGAAAAACCAAAGAACCGCTATAGAAGAAACTGAAGGAGAATAATGGATGTGAAAAAGAGAATAAGAAAAGAGATAGAAGAGCCATTGAGCGCGAATGGAAGAAAGCATTGTCTTGTTGCTTTCTTTGACATGTTACCAGAAAGGGAAGAAAGTCAGTCAGTTCTGTGCATATCTATCCTGGATGGAGTGGACTTCAGTGTTGGGTTTCATTAAACACAGGTGAAGGATTGACATTGGACTATACTGTATGCCTGCCTAAGATTAGCTATACACACACCTCACTCTCCTTTCCTCGCCACTACTGTTATGAACTGTCTGCAAATTGATTGAAGAAATATTTTCACAAGTAAAAAGAATAATATTGAAACAAAAGGTGACTATATATTGATGTGAATAAACATGAAAATGGGAAGTGTTGCAGCTATGTGTACATTTTCTATTCAGTATTTTTAGTACACAAAATGAGGAACAAAACATAAGTCAAAAAAATAAGTCTTGGTTGAACCTGTTGTTATCCTAAACATCCCAAATCTATTGGAATCCAGACTTACAATTTAACATTAGCCAGACAAATCAATTTTATGATCATGGCACAAGCAAATGATCTGTAAATTCATAACCATATTGGAAATAAAAACTGTATCAGGCAGGGTATGCCAAGAGCCACAGACTGCAGTCTGCAGACTGCAATCAAAATCCCTAGAATCTGTTGATCTTCAATAGCCAAGGCCAGTATTGTTATGTCAAGTTCTGTTTTTGGATGGTTAGACCCAGGTATATGTCCTGCCATATGAAATTGTAATTTAGGCCCATAAACTACCCTGTAAAAGGCTGAATATATCCAAAACATTATAATGCCTGTATTAAGAAATAAATTGTAAAAAAAATGTACTGCAATTTAAGTGCTTACAACATCAAAAGTTAGAGACATGGTGGCTCAACTTTCGCTCTTCGCCAGCCCAGTCACACTTGCCTTATTGGCAGCTTCTTGTTTGGGTTATTTTTTTTTTAATTTTATTTATTATTTTTTTTTTTTGCTGATTTGTTTATTTAGTTCCACTACCGTAGTTAAGTAAACTAAGTAGAAAATATAGGCCTAGTGCATTGCATAAATACTAATATTTATTATTAGTGATTATATTATATTAGAGATAATGACTGCCGAGGTGTAAATAATGGGCGAAGTGGGGGCAAAGTACGGAGTGGAGTAAACCAAGTTCATTATTTCCATACGTTGGGACACCTCAAAGGTTATTTTTTCGTTTGTCACAGATTCCATTGTTGCTCACTCAACCACTGCTTATGGTTGTTATAATTGCCATTCCAGAGCATTGATGTGCAGCAGTGATTAAAATATTTTACCAGATGTACTGTACTTAGTTGTCTCATTATGGAATAACACAAATAGTGGTATCCAATCAGAAGACAGTAGTTTGTTTTATATTATATTATTTTATAATATTATACAAAATGGATGTTCCAGTCCGTGACTATGATTGGTTTAATCACGTTTGATGGTGCATTACGTATGGAGTTTATTTTAGAAAACCTCTTGGGGCTTATTGCTACTGTAGTTTTCTCGACACTGCTCCTGACTAGTAAAATAACAATGAATGATATTTATTATTGCTCTAGAATGACAGGCGTATTTTCCTCTTCTTCACTCATTACTGTATTTCTTAATGAAATGGTGGAATGGCATAGCACTAACTTCTCTCACACATGGACATTTTCTTGCTTCATAGTCCCACAAAAAAAAAAAAAAAACATCCCCAATTAAAGCACCGTGGTACACACTACCACACCTGAGGCTGCAAATAAAGAAAATGCAGATATATTAGAAGAGCTAATAGAATTAGGCTATAGAAAACACAACTCAAAATTGGGAACTGAAGCAAATATCTATGTACTCTGTAAGCAGCACAATGATTTCCTCCAAAAAAAAAAAAAAAAAAAAACCTTACAGAATTCATGCTGCTATATGCAGCCTGCTTTTCAGTGTAACTGACTGAGATCATAATGTGGGCAAATCCGACATCCATAACTCCAGTAAGATGTGATAGTATTTTTATGGTATAAATGATTACATGAGATTTGAGTATTGCTATTGTTGGCAGTGAAACTTGCATGAAGAAATAATTTCCGTCCCATACCATGGCACATTAATGATGTTATGGACATAACAAAAAATGCATTTTCTGTGCAATTTTTTAATGTTTATATATTTCTCAACCCACCTTTTCAAATGATTGTAACTCATGGACCATCTGTGTGGCCCTCTAGCTCAGGCCACAGAGCACAGGCTGAAATCCCCTGGTACAGTCACAAGGGTGGGAGACCTCTATACTTTATAGCCTGCAGTCATTGCCTAGGGCAGTCACATGGGTGGGGAACCTCTTATAGCCTACTACAGTCATCGCCTGGGACAGTCACAAGGGTGAGGGCCAATTTAGGGACCCAACATTGAACTGAAGGCTGCCAAAGGGGCAGGGGGAGAAAAAAATGCAATCATTTTAAAGTACGGGTTCACTCAAAATTATGTTAAGCCCTGTTTTCGGATATCTTACGATGAAATACGATGGTTAAGATTGACATTTTGTCAAACGCTTCTGTTCTGACAATTTTCGCTTGTTGCTGTAGCGTCTTAACAGCAGCCTATGGCCGCTGGAACAATCCTTCCTAAAACGCATTAAACGTCTGTCTACAAAGGTATAAAACTCACCAAGTGGTCTGTAGTGTTCACTGATATGCTCACATAAATATCACCTCTAATCACCGAAAACAGATGGCTTAACATCATTTTGAGTGAACCCGGACTTTAATGACCAGGTTGCACCTCTACACTTTACATTTATTGCAATATATAAATGCCTAGAGGAGATTCATTCTTTCAAAACAATGTACAGTTTTAACAGTTTTACTGATATTATCAGATGTTATTGTGGGCTGCCAGAAATGTTTTGAGAACCTATGGTATAGCGAGTCTACTCAGATTGTTCTTGAAGAAATGCATTTGATAGGGATATCATGTGCATATTATAGACACTACAAACCAGTCACAAATACCATGCACAGTTTTATTTAAGAATGTATAGGCTCATATTTGGCCTAAAGCACAATTTAATACAGGCTCATCATTGGCCCAAACACCTTTCTTGAAAGTAGGTGGACAGACAGAAAAAAAGCATCCTTAAAGAAATTATGATCAGAGCATTGACTCTTGCACATAGTTCACTTGCAACCTCCATAATTTACACAAGTGACTCCAAACTTCATTCCGTAGATTTATGTGGGTGTTTGCATTTAAAACGAGGCATAGAGAACTTTGGAAGTGAACAGTAAGGTTAGATATAAGAAGTTTTGTTTGTGTGGTAAAAGGCTTACAGGATTTCGCTGCCATCTTGGACCAAACTAATGCGAGAGGTCAAGGTGCAAGATGCAGGTGAACAATGATATCAGCTAACTACTCATATTCCCAAAAGGAAGGGTTTTAAGACAGAATCACACCAGATCACTCCTTTAATAACAATACAATACGTTACCCTGTAGGAACATACATTATTCAGTTGCTTAGGCCTACATTTACACTTCAAATGAATAGATATAGTGATTATTGCAATTATGTTAGAACCTCTTTGTGATCTTGTCAATACTATAGGTTGGCCATTGACAGGCTTAATTGACTGGGGGCAAATGTTATACTGTTATAAGTTATAGTGCTCATACAGAGGGAATCTAGGCCTATACTTTTTTCAAGAATTACTAAATAGTAAGGGCTCAGTTCACGACTAGGCAAGGTGTCTTGCTCAAAAATGTCTTGGAGACTTCAGTTCATCTCCACTGAATACTGAAATTTAAATGTTTTTACAAAGGACTAAAAAATACATGTGGTGTTTGCACACAAAACATTAATTTATTATGCATTATTTATCCTGTATGTATACATGTAATGTGTATTACAAAAAGTTTTTCATTTAGGCTACATTTACATCTCATGAACAAAACTTTTACGATGAATTCCAACAATCATTGTACTTTACATGCAAGCACCTAATACTGAATGTCCATGTTGTATCAATGTTCTCATTCTTTTTCGATAGCATTGGGTGACCTTCTACAACAGGGTTATGGATTTCACACCAGATTATCTTAACAACCAAGTTTTTGAGTTTGATCAGGCTGAAGTGAAGGCTACACGTAAAAACTTTTACAGCACCTCCAGTATCATAGAAACAGCATATCAGACAGGAACCAAATTTTATTGGTGTAAGTACAAGGTAGTAGGCCTATGCTTGGTCGTGGCACCCTATCTGCTCAAGATGCTGCCCAAGAAGCTGAAAAGTTGCAAAGCTGCAAAACTACAGCTGTATAAAAAGTTACACTGAAAAATGCTGCCACAGGAATATTAAAATGAAGCAGAAAAATAAAACAATAATCCCCCTTTATCCTCGGCAGATCAAGACAAAGTGGATTGTGGGCAATGATAAAACCTGATTGGTTTGATTGCCGTCACTTTGAATTTGGTCATGTATGCGCAATTACATTAGCCTGGCAGGCCATCCTATATCATTAAAATGTCTGGCATCGAGACATAGACCAAACTCAATCGTGGGTGGAACAAGGCTGTTATCTTTCAGACTACTTCTTTAGAACAACATAGCCAGAGCTTTGAGAGGAAAGAATAAATTAGTTTTTAGTGCAGTAAACCAGAAAAAACTAAACAAAAAAACAAACAACAACAAAAAAAAGCAGCGGTCAGAACGAGCACTAGCTTAGCACAATGCTTGCCTTCAGCTATTCAACCTCACCTTAGAAATTAAAGTCTCATCTACATGGACATGCAAATAAAAAATATTTCAGAAAACTAGCAATACAAAAAATTATTGTCTCAATCAATGTAAATAATCAACTGAGCAAGTTTAGAAAGGATATCTATTTGTTATAATCTTTACCCTATTCGGTCATAATGTAAGTCTGTGGAGTGGCTTATAATGGGCGTGATACACACAAAGCTGCAATGCTATCAGTTATTTTCTATTTTCATATTACTATCCACCATTAAAATCCACCATTCACACTTGTTTTGTATAGTTTTTGGAAGGCTATTTCAGACGTCACGTCCATAACGCCAGTTTTCCCAATAACCTCAACCAACTTATTTTACATTTACATTTAAAATAAGTCTTCTTCTGTGTTCACTGAGGTGTCCTGTATGGTATGAATGGAATAATATTTGTTTCTCTGAAAATTTCACAGACTTCATAGGAAAACTATAATCTCCCATAAATTTTCGCCATGTCCATAACGCAAATTGAAAGGCTCATATTCTGATGATGTAAATCATTATATGATTTTTTTTGTGTTTGCCTGTATTCAGCCATGGAGTTTGTATAAGAAAATGAACAAAATTGTGAAATCTTTTATACAGCTCTCGGTTATTTGTAGTCTGCCACCAAAAGCATGGCCATTTGCCATGAGTAAACGCAATGTCCTACAATTCTGTATCCCTTATCCAGGCAATTTGTTGCTGCATTCTCTTTACAACAAAGGCAAACAGCTTGTTGTTGTAAAAGTGCTGTAGGCCTACAATTAGCCTGGTCATAACCAGCCCTCTTTGTACAAGGGTCTGGGATCTCGGCTATTGAGAAATGATTGCTTGCTGGAAATGTTTAAATTCAAAACTATGGGATCAGCCCTTAACTGATAGCCTACAGTATTCTCGCACTGCATTCTTAAAGTTCCCTGATTGGATTGGACACGATGCAGCCAATGCAAACGAGGCCAATGGCCGGAATCCCAGAGAGTCACAGAGGAAGATGAAAATCTAGCGGCATTACGTAAGAAAGACAGGCCAGCCTAGACAGATGATTGATCGTCATACTTCTACAAAAAAAAAAAAAAAAGTTTTATTTACATTTAATTTGGTTATGGGTTCCTCAAAAGTAATTAGGCTGTGCATGAATTGAACATTGAATAAATGTTTGACATGAAACCTGTTATGTTATCTTTGACAGTAAATACCACTTAGTAATACATTGTAAATGGTTTGTTAGGCCTAATGCTGCCCCAATCAGGTTATCATAATGCTGACCCAATCAGGTTATCTTAATTACAGAATTAATGTTAATGTTACAGACAAAATTCTTTTATAGCCTCACATCCAGGCAAAACAGTGAACTTTTTCATCACACAATGCAATTTCTTTCTGCAAGTCAGCTTTTCCAAGCTTCTATATCAGCCTTCGAAGCCCCTTACCAAGCTTCCTACTGTACGTAAGGGAAATAGGAGTAGGTAAGTGAGCTATCACACTCTCAACTGTCAGACTGAGCATTCACTTGAAGTTTTCATACAGTCAGTCCTTGACGGAGGGAAATACAACATAATGACATCTGTTCTTTACAATTCACATAGACTGTGAATCCCAATGACTGTATATATAACGGGTGAATCCTTGAAAATCTTTCAGGATCATGTAGGCTAAAGAACAGCACTGTTGTCCATTACAGATCCTTCAGCGAAGTCTTCCACACATGTATGATTCTTCAACCTCACAATTTTTTCACAGTATGAAGATTACTACGGCACTTCGGACAGCTGTGTTTCATATCCTTAAAGTGGTCTATGCAGAAAGGAATAAAACAGCAGCCGCCAACACAGCTAGGCAAAAATTAAAAAAAAGAAGTGTGGTTGTGATTTGTTGAGAGACAATGACAAAACAACCCTGAGATTGGAAAAACATACAACTAACCAATCTCAAAGCAAATAACAAGCAGGTGAATATGCACTTTACTTACCCGACCAGGAAAGACATTGCACATACCAGCCAAACAACAGGGCCCACTGTACGGGTAACATGTGTTGTCACAAATGCATGGCAGTATGGACACTGTGTTTTAGCAGGGTAAGGAGGTAGTTCTGTTACATCCATGATGACCTTCGGGGCTGTATGAAATATGTACATAAATAGTTTTTGTGTCTACTTATTCTATTAAAGAATTAGAAATTTACAAATATCTTTTATAGTCCATATTAAAGGGAAAGTCTGGAGCATTTCAAACCCAAATGCCCTAGTTCAAGATCATTGCGTGGCGTTGAAAGGAAAACAACAGGTAAAACAACAACTGAATAGCAAACCAGCAGTTGACACTTATGATTCACATGGCATCACTATGGACACTTCAGTCAAAGTATTATAAAAGTCCCTGCACATTACTTACCCAGTACTTCACAGGCTGTAAATTAAAGCGTTACCCACATTCCTCTTAATAAAATTTATCAGGAAGAATGTGTCTACTCTTCATGTCCCTGTACTAGAAAGCACAAATGTCTGTGCATGCCTTGATCAACTTTAAAATTATTGCTAGGAAAATATTATCATCAACCCAAAGTTGGAAAAAGCTGATTTCCACTGGATTACTCATGAAAATCATTTAAAAAGTTTGTAATGCGTGTTAATACATCAATCATCAAGTTCAGAGCATTAGATGAATTTTGCACAATGTATCCTATGACTTGCGTGCGTTCGCATGCACTTGCGAGGAGTGGCACAAGTGTTGTCGAGGTAAACGTTTAGTGAGAGACAACATAAAAACGTAAACACTAATTTTTCATCATTTTAATGTAGGCTATAAGCCAACATAGAGATGAAAAGTTAGCGTGAGAAAAGCCATGTGTGAACGTGTGATAAGCTACCTGTCAATTGCGTGTGTCTCAAGTCCTAAATGATTTTCAAGCACAGCGCCTCAAAAAGGAGGACAAACACGCGTCCAGCCTGATATTTGGCCGGACAGGCCATTGAAAAGCCGTACTGTCTGGCCTAAAGCCGGGCATTTGGCCAACCTACCCCTGGGTTGTTGGCCAAACCCACACATTTTTTGTGTGTGACCCGCTTGGTCCCGTCACAACCTGAATTGCTTGAATGACTTCCAGCCTTTATATTAAATCATTGTGCAAATCAGCTACTGCTTCTGCGTCCCAGCCAAATCCACAAAAAGTAAGGCCCCCTAGTCCATGGTCAAAAATAATATAAACCGGATTCCAAAATACTTGGGACACTGTACAAATTGTAAATAAAAAAGGAAGCTAATAATTTACAAATCTCATAGCCTTATATTTTATTCACAATAGAATATAGATAACATGGAAAATGCTGAAAGTGACACATTTTGAAATGTTATGCCAAATATTGGCTCATTTTGGATTTCATTAGAGCTACACATTCCAAAAAGTTGGGACAGGCAATAAGAGGCTAGAAAAGTAAAATGGACATCTAAGGGAGAGCTGGAGGACCAATTTGCAACTTATTTGGTCATTGGCAACATAATTGGGTATGAAAAGAGCCTCTCAGATTGCCAGTGTATCTCAGAAGTCAAGATGGATCACCAGTTCCCCAAATGCTGCTGCAAAAAGTAGTGATGCAGGATCAGAAAGGAGTTTCTCAGACAAAAATTACAAAGAGTTTGAAGTTATCATCTATGGTGCATAATCATCCAAAGGTTCAGAGAATTCGGAACAATCTCTGTGCATAAGGGTCAAGACAGTTGAGCAACTAGAGGCTTGTATTAGACCTAAACTTGAGCAACTGCTCTCCTCAGTCCCCAGATGTTTGCAGAATGTTATAAAAAGAACAGGGGATGCCACACAGTGGTAAATATGGCCTAGTCCCAACTATTTCAAAATGTGTTGATGCCATGAAATTGAAAATCAACTTATTTTCCTCTTAAAATATGTTGTATTCTGAATAGTGCTGGCAAAATTAACTGATTAATCCAAAAAAATATATATTTTTTAAAAAGATTAAAAAAAATAACTCAGATTAATCCTGATGGATATGGTTCCACTATCATGGCATGTATTATGTTCTATTTATTTTTAGAAAATGGCTCGGCTATCAAGTCAAACTATACAAAGATTATGGCCTAGCTGCTGACTGTCCAACAACTTGTTTGGGGGTACGGGACAGGTGTGAATTGCCCCATTTGAGATGAACAAAGCCAACTATTTAGTATCAGGCCTTTACAGGGCAAAATAAGGATACAACATACCCTAGCATCCAAATTCTTACTGGAGGAAATTAGTTGCTATTAAAAGTGATTAATCACGATTAATCATTGCAAAATTTTGTGATTAATCAGATTTTTTTTTTAATCGTTTGACAGCACTAATTCTGAATAAACTATTGAAATTTGGAACTTCCACATCATTTCATTCTGTTTTTATTCACAATTTGCACAGTGTCCCAACTATTTTGGAATCCGGTTGTAGTATAAAATAACATATTTCAGTAAATAATGGCTTGATTGCACATGATAGAGACAACCTTCAACATCGTTGAAACAAGAGTGTTTAAAGCTCTACTCAGCAAGTCTACGTAATTCCAAGATTTAGGCAAAAAAAATCTAAATCCTACAACTATCTGGTCCCTCCCCCAGTCTCCACTACCAGTCCCCCCAGGATTTCGCGGGCCTTTTTTGTGATTGTTGCGATCAAAAATGCTTGATTTCACGGCAGGTTTTCTGAAAAGTTGCGGCAGAAGTTGCGCTGATTTTAGGCAATTTATTGCGAGAAAATTGCGGCGGCCAGGAAAAGTTGCGGAAAGTTGCGGGTTTTTTTTTTTTTTTTAAAGCAGCACATTTTGATGTGTTTGATGATGGTAGGTGGTTATAGCTATGCAGTGAACAATGCCATATTGCAACAATAGGTTTTCTTTTATCTTGAGGTTGTTTACCATCTAGAACTGCAGAATGCACATCATGGATGGCTGATGGCAATTATGGTTGTAGTTATCAACCCTTTATATGACTACATGCCATCCAAGTTCATCTGTAAACCAGAACAAAATATTATATTAAAAATATATCTGAAATAGTGATGAAAGTGCTGCTTTAAAGCAAAGAAGGAGGGAGTGGTTGTTGCTTGTCATCATCTTCTGCTTCATCATATTCATCACCATAACCTTAATCATATTGGGCTTGATTGATTGCACTGAGTAGACTGTGACTAAGCATTAGTAAAACTGTAGAATACCTAATGTGAAGCCATTGCCAGGGAACTAGCACTCTTTATATATTTAGAAGCTACAAGTGAAGTAGTTCCACCACAGCAAGAAGCAAGGCATGAGCTGTACTGTTTGTCATACAATAAATAACTGTGTGGCAATTACTTGGCTGAAACAAAAAATCAGCTTAATTTAAATGCAAAAATATAAAAGCCATCTAATAAGCTTTGTACTTCATACAAGCCAAAACAGGATTTGATATCTTAAAACATGGAAAAGATGTAGGCTAGCTTACACAAACTGAAAAAAATTGACTGTTCTGAATTCTGATAGACCTAAGAATGGGAACCAACTTAATGTGCGTTTAGTGTCCTGTGACAAAGGGGGCTCGGTGAAAATCAATTTTGTCGAATTCTTCGTGGAGATAGTTCTACAGTAGCCTATATTAGCAATAACTTTCAACTCCGCTTGAATTCGTCATTTAGATAACTTGTGATTTTGGAATCCACACGCGCGCGCACACATGGAGGGAGAGGGAGAGAGAGAGACGCGCGCAACGGAAGAGAGCTCATTCAGTCCAATGCGTAATTTAAGGTAACACTTGCCCCATAACATAAACGTAACGTAAATGACAATAGCCTAAATGATCAAGAATATTGTGATTAGCAGCTGTTTTGAACAGTAATATTTGCACCGCAAAACAAGGAGCAGGAAAAGCTCTGCACCCGTTGATCTTTCACTCGCGAGTGATTGGTGATATTTCGAGAAACCTTCCAGGAAGTTGCGGGAAAGGTGCGGTGATTCCTCAAAATTGCATGGCCGCGATGAAGTGGCGGGGATTGGTTGAAGTTGCATTGAAGTTGCAAATCGCAACATCACGAAATCCTGGAGGGTCTGCACTACGCTCCTCAACAACCTTTCAAACCCCTCCCTCACTGTAGCATGTTGTCAGGGCTTGCTCACAGCTGTGATCGACAGGCAGCTATCCCTTCCATCCCTCTGAACCTGATTGATGGAATTCTACAGGGAGTGCTCGATTTTTGCAAAGATGATTACAGGGTTTAGAAGAAGCTAGAGAATTTGTTTTTTTTCTTAAATAGCCTTTTTCATTCATGTAATGCTTTCAGAACAACATAAAATTTAACTTTAACAGGGTTGCCAAATTCAGCTTTAATCTAATGCATGTTTACTGTGAAAATAGTTAGGCCTACACAAAACTTACCAGGGATGTCAGGTGGAGTCTCTACGTAACATATAATTTCAGGGTTGGATAATTTTTTTGAAGTCATGGACTGTGGTGAGTGATAGACATCATTTGATGACCCTACATATGAAATAGAGCAAATTTCATGTTTACCTTTCTTTAGTTCATCCAGCCGTCTCCGTGTGACGGTGGAAGTAGAATGTGTCATTGAATCCAGGTTTCGCTTAGCATCACACCCATCTTGCTTAAGGATGTCCTTGGATTCTAGTATGTATTTGTACTTAAAACTCAACTTTTCTGTAATTATTAAGTGTACTGAAACTGATGGAAAATGAAATGTGGTGATTTTCTAAATCAATATGACGATGTGGAAATAAAAGCGCTAGTTCTAGGAAGGCTCAAATGTTGTGTCATTAACTGTCCTATCAGTTGTTCTCTGTTCTCACCTTTACCATTCCATTGGCACTGCTGATCTTGTTTTTCCTTGCCCCTGTTACTTATGGGTGCGAGACAATGAATTGAATTTGTGCGCTCTACAAATAAAATTGAATTGAATTGATCCTAAATCCCTACCTCCCTCATGTCCACCACCAGGTGGGTCTCTGGCTTCAAGCTCCGCCCCTGCCAGAGAATTCCAGGTAGGATTTGACATGTCTATAGACCATCGCCTCAGGTTCAAGGAAATACATTTCCCATTCATTTTTGCCATTGACATTTTGAAAACTCTGGTTTAAAAGCGTTTTAAGCCTTCACTCGGTCTAACCAGCTAGGGTTCGTAATGACGTTGTAAGCTTGCGTTCAAAGTAGAAATGTGAACGAAAAATGAGAAAAATGTTGATGGTACAACCCTGAGGGCCCTATTTTGACGACGCAAATCAACTGTTGTTTGGCGGATGGCGCATATGGTTTTGGGGGCGTGTCGGTGGCTTTTTGCTATTTTCACAGCGCAGAAAATGAACTTCGCACCGGCGCAAAGTCCAAAAAGGTTGGATTTAGGATGCCTAATTAATCATGGGTGTGTTATGGGTGTAACACAGGCATAACCAATGACAGATCAATCTCTCGTTGCCTTTAAGAACGAACAGCGCAAAGCGCCTGGTGAATTGCTATCACACCAGCTGATCTCCTCCTTGGGCCTTTAAAGAAATTAAAATATTGAATACCGAGCAAGCTCACACGTCGGGTCTAGTCATAGTTAGAGCCGTAATGGGTATGGTAACATTAAATTGATGTCTACAGGCTGCACAAGACACGAAGGAAGCTGATTTAGTCCCGATAGATATCTCGGAATATTCATTCAAAAGCGAAAGTAAACTTGATTCTCCATTTAACGGCCCCCCCTTCTTAAATCCTCACTCGTTTTCTGTTACAGGCTAATAAATTGTGGTTAACCACATCTTTCTGAGCATCATAATGATTTTCCGATTGTAATAATTATTGTTGTGGCCGTCATTGTTATGCTGGAACAAGGACTGCATTACCTATTGCGTTGTGCGTCCATAAAATAGTATTTCAGGAATGCGTGACTGACGAATGACCAGGTTTTTCCAGTCACTGGCGGATCCCTTTCTGCGTCTGCATAATAGCATCTTTTGCGCTTCGCGCCCTAGCCACACCTTCGACACACCTCCGAGGACGCAAAGTCACTTGCTAATTAGACAACGTGAATTATTTGACAGAAAAACGAACCATGCGCTCACACAAAATAGCAATGACAGCTTGCGCGAGTCGCGAAGGCATGGTGCGCCGCCTGCAAGATAGGGCCCTGAGTCTCTTTATTTAGCACCAAGTACAGGAACTACCTGTCCCATGAGTCATTTGTCGTTTGACATTTTTGAACTCATCTCATCTCTTCAAATCTATTAGGTAGAACTATACTTTCTTCTAAAACATGAACCAGCTTGAACTAATAGGACTATTTAATTATTACACTGAATGAGAGTATAGCCTAGAAGGCCCTAGTTCATACATATTGGTTTTCATTCATTTTACATTGTTTTATGAAATCGGCACATTTCATTTTGCAGATTAAACAGATTTTAACAGGTGCTGGACTAAAAAAAACAACTAAAAATGATGGTAGTCCGCACACTGAAAACTCCTTATTAAAAGATTTTCATCAATACGTGACGTTTCAGGCTGATACACTTCTTTAGACACATTTCATTTTACATCATTTTAAAGGTAGGGTTCAAGATCCTAGAGTAACGTTCACGTTGGCTAAATTTGAAAATACGCGCTTTTTCAGTTTTCGTGTCGAAGTCCCTCCTCCGGTGCGGTGTACAGGAATATTATATATTCTTTATTATGGATCACAAGGTGAACATTTGGATCTACTGAAAGTATGGTGAACAATATTAGGAAATGCTGTCTTACCAGTCTTATGCTGAGATAGATTAAGTCTGTCTTGCCTTTCCAACAATTCTTTCTTCTTCACAGATAAATCATCCATTTCTTTTTCAATGGCCACTATCTCTGCTTCCTCCCTGGGATCTGATATGTTGACCACGGGGATAAAAATGGTAAAAATCCCCTAATTAGTGTAATTTTCTATGCCACTAGTGTCATGAGTCATGACTAATGTATTCCATGTAATAAACCAAATGCATTTATATTACCTGTTATTCCTTGGTTTGTTTGACTTCTAAAATCTCTCAACATAGTCAGAATAGTGTATCGATCATGCAGTTGTTGTCTCCTGACCGACAAATGGCTCAACTTCTGTGCTATTTCCTCCATGTCCAACTCATCAGATGATCTTTGCATTGTCTCAGCTATGAAAATGAATAAATAATTATTAAACAGGTCTATGACATCTCAACACTAAAAAAATACTAAGTAAGAAATAGTCCTGTAGAATGGTTCTTGGCCGTGAAGAAACTCACAGATCAGCAGTGGAAAACTGGTTAGCCACACAAGGCTATGGACTCTATCATGCACCAGCGCAATTTGTTTTCGCTGCTATTTTCAGGTGAGTGCAAACTTTGCGCCCTTGTAGATGGAACATTTTATTTCAAGATAGAAGCCATTTAAAATTTCCTGAGAAGACAGGATTATTTTCTTATCTAGTTAGTTCAGCACCAGGTAGAGCTTAGATCGGGCCCAAAAATTGGGCCCGACCCTACCGAAGACCGATCATTTTCTGCCCAAGCCCGGCCCGACCCGAGAGATAACGTGTGATAATGAGCCCAAGACCGATTTAAACCCGACATGTTAAATAGCCCTAATAATGGCCTACTTTTGTAACTGCATGTTCAACAACAATTCCGGATTGATTTACAGACATTTGTTCAGCATATTCTTGAGGCATATTGCCTGTTGACAAGACTTCATGTCTGTGTTGAGGTCCACGTCTTTCTGTCATACCTTGTGCTGACACACAGCTCTGCGCACCTCTCATTCACTGAGATTAGATAGGCTACTCATTCATTCATTAGACTGTCATGCTGGCAAATCCACGAAAAAAAAATTACTAACCAGAAGTTTTCTGGCAATAGACAGAGGTTATAATGCGTTGTGCGCTGCAACGTTTACCTTTATTGTATTCAGAAACACCGTAATTTCTCCAAATGTATCCACTTTCACTTTCGGTTCCCACGCGAAAGAAGCACGATTTTACTGACAAACAAACTTGATGTTTCCTTATGCTTTCCACTGCCCTGGATTAATTTTATTTTATTTTTTCCCCCATCACATTAGAAGCTTTATATTACGTTATAGGTCTGATGTAGCCAACAGAGCGCAGCTGACAGGTGCTGCTCAACGCTGCGCAGAGCTGTCCAAACATATTTTTTTCTATTAATCACCTTGGGCTTAGATAACATTTTTTGCTGAGTTACTTAACCATAATACATACAACTTTATTGGGTGTCACACCATATAGCGTCATAGGCTAAATAAATAAATTAAAAAAACATATAAAGCATGGAACATTGATCATGAGCCCGGCCCGGCCCGAGCCCGATAGATTGACGGCAAATGTCAGCCCGAGCCCGGCCCAAGTTCGGGTAGGGCTCGGGCCGGGCTCGGGCTCGGGCAGCGAATCTAAACTCTAGCACCAGGCCCCAATGCATCAATACCTGGGCTAAAATAAAACCAGAGCAAACAAAATCAAACAGGTGGATATCCCCAGGTCATAAAATACTGACCCATAAGTTCAGGGGCGCCGTTAGGGGGGAAAGTTAGGATGATTCTAAGGGCCCAGCACAGACAGAGGGGCCCAGAGAAAATTTTAATATTAAAATCAATATTTGAGGGGCCCAAAAAAATTTTTTGTCATAGGGCCCAAAATTTCTAGCAGCGCCCCAAGTTAATGTCTGATCTATCCAACTAAAGACTCAGGATCAGTGGTCTTTCAAATGGTGCAGGTGACAATGCTGGGCAACTCATCTTGGGTTCAGTGTCAGCTGTCTTTCTAACCCTTCAGAGTTTGGGCATAGAGTTGTTATACAGTGAGGCCAAAAAGTATACTAATTTGTTTTATTAATTGACAAAAATGATGTTAAAAAAAGGCCTTACTGCATCAAATATCTTATTCTCTTAATTTAAAAAAAGAGTTTTGATAGATCATAGATCACTGTTGTAGTCAAGTCACTAAACCTTGAGTCCAAGTCCGTCTCAAGTTCCCAGTATTTGAGTCCAAGTAAAAAAAAAATACATATGGGCAATTCCAGCATTATGGACGTGACATTTTCATGCGTTGTTGATGACCAAAAGGCCACATAACCTCTGCAACCTTAGCAGTATTTCACATTATTTTTCATAATCTTATGCAAACTTTGTGTCTTAATACAGGCAAACTCAAAAAATTAATATCATGATTTACATCATAAGAATATGAGCCTTTCAATTTGCCTTATGGACGTGACGAAAAACGCTTTTATGGGAGATTACAGTTTTTGCTATGAAGTCTGTGAAATTTCCTGAGAAACGTAAATATTATTCCATTCCTACCAAAAAGGACACCTCAGTGAACACAGAAAATTACTTGATTTAAATGTAAGATAAGTTGGTTTTCATTGGGGTTATTGTGGGAAAGGATGTGACGTTACGTGACATCTGGAAAAACCTTCCAAAAACCTACAAAACATGTGTGAATAGTGGATTTTGACCTGTAACGACTGAAATAGTAATACAATGATAATTAATAATTGATTACATTTCTATAGCGCTTTTCTACCCTCAGGTACTCAAAGCGCTCACAGTGGAAGGGGGACCTCACTAACCACCACCAATGTGTAGCACCCACCTGGGTGATGCACGGCAGCCATTATGCGCCAGAACGCTCACCACACACCAGCTAGAGGTGGAGAGTGAGGGAGCCAGGTTGGGAGCCAGGACACCGGGAAACTCCCTACTCTTTGCGACATATGATATATATATATATATGGGCAATTCCACGAAAAAGTAAACCTCACCTTAAAACTTTAAGTCTCACCTACACGGACATACAAATTATTTCAGAAAACTTCCAATACAAAAAAGTATTGTCTCTATGTAAATATTCAACTGAGCAAGTTTCGAAAGGATATCTGTTTGTTAAAAATTTTACCCTATTCAGCTATAATGTAAGTCTATGGAGGGGCTTATAATGGGCATAAGCAAGGGCGTCAGTTTGGTTTCTGAAGTGCTGGGGACAAAAACACTGATATACAGCTTGGTTCCAAAGTGCTGGGGATAGAAATTTCTTAATGTTTCTTTTATGCTTCTGTCTATACAAAATTGCAACATGTAAGCCTATCTTCTCGCAAAAAAAAAAAACAAACTATTAGGCCTATCTAGGTGATACGTGAGGAATTTATGTTTGGACAGCTTTGCGCACGCGAGTAGCGCTTGCAATCTGCTGCGCTCTCTAAGTCCATAACTTGTCCATATCTTGCGCACACGTGAGCGCAATGGAAGGTGAAGGGAACAAGAGGCTATGCTCTAGGCTTTGCGTCTGCATTAAATTCCCTTCGCAGATTTCCTTCCTTTGAGGTGATGTCATCTTTGTTCACGATTGAACTAAGCATATCACTTGAACTAGAACAGGCTAGACTTAACGGTTGACGGCGACTTTACTTGCTGTGAAATAATTCTTGGGACATTAAACTTTCCAAAGAATAATAATAGGCAGAAAATGTACGGGACTAATTCAAAAGAAAAATAGCTGCCCGGCCAGTGATGCAGAATGACGCTGCGAAAGTTATGCTTTTAAAAGTCATTAAACGTCTCGAAAACAAACTCAATGGTTCATATGAACTAACTGCTCTATTAGTCCCAATGTAAATGATTGTAACCACACAGTTTGATAGCAATTTAAGTCCCAAACAAAACGTTAATCTCTTGGTCATCAAACGTCGGGCGGAACGGTTAAAAGACTCTACTTCCCCAGCTGATGCGTCTTCAAACAAAAGCTTGCGGTAAGTTCCTATAACTTCACCAAAGTCACTAGTCTTCGATTCAGACTTTAGCCTACATGAACACGCAGAAGTAGTCTATGTCTGATCTTGTACAGTATGTAACATGACCTACACTCACTGAGGCTACCACAAAGTAAATGTTAGAATTTGCGCATAAGGCCTAGGGAAAATCTGACTTTACACCAAGTCTAGATGAGCACAGCTGTTGTTTAGACCTTGCCTGATCTTTTTTGCCTTAAGTGAGATTGGCTTTATTTTTGAAAATTCTCTGGCAGTGGAGGAATTCTATATGAGCGCTGCTGATCCAACATTATTAATTGCGCAAGCAGACAACTTTCCTTGTAGGCTATTCGCGTGGATATCGTAGCCCTGGCATTTACGTACCATGGTTAGAGATTTTCTGTTAATGACATGTTATTTTAAATTGTCAATAGTGATGGGGACAAAATCTGTCATAACAAAAAGTCCCTGGGACATATCCCCGGCGTCCCCGGCTAAAATGACGCGCTTGGGCATAAGTGGGTGATAACACACACAAAGCTGCAATACTATCAGTTATTTTTCATTGTTAGATTACTATTTCTCTTGTTACAGGTTAAAATCCACCGTTTACAATTGTTTTGTATCGTTTTGGAGGGTTTTTCCAGACGTCACGTCCATAACGTCACATCCATAACGCCATGTTCTCCCACTGAAAATCAAGCTTTTTGTACATTTACATTTGAAATTAAGTCTTTCTCTGTCTTTACTGAGGTGTCCTGTTTGGTATGAATGTAGTAATATTTACATTTCTCTAGAAATTTCACACACTTCACAGCAAAAACTACGCTCTCTAAAAAGTTTGTCCGTTTTTCGTCACGTCCATAACGCAAATTGAAAGGCTCATATTCTTATGATGCAAATCATGATATTAATTTTTTCTGTTTGCCTGTATTCAGCCATGGAGTTTGACAGGAGAAAATGAAAAAAAATTGTGAAATACTGCTAGGTTTGCGGAGGTTATGTGGCCTTTTTTTCATCAATAATGCACGAAAATGTCACGTCCATAACGCTGGAATTGCCTATATATATATATATATATATATAATCATGATTATATATTATATATATATATATATATATATATATATATATCAAGTAATTTAGCCAATATAATAGGCCTATGTTACATATGTTATTATGTTCGAAAATACAAGTCCTTCCTCGAGTCTGAACAGGGTAAAACACAAGTCCGAGTTCAAGTCCAAGTCATCAGTAAGTAAGTCCGAGTCAAGTCACAAGTCTGTCAAATTAAGGAGCAAGTCGGACTTGAGTGGACTCAAGTACTACAAGCCTGCATATAGCGAGCCACCCACTAGAAAAACCTGGACTGGGAGTTCAATTGGAAGTTCAATTACTTGTTTTTGGGAAACATGGACTTTCTACAGCAAATATGATTTTCTACACCAAAAACAGACTGTTTTTTATTGAAGGGATATCGCAATTTTGTGCTTTAAAACTATTAAACTAGCTAAAGGCGTTAAAGGGGACGTTTGTAATTTGTCAACAATAAGATCAAGTGATTAGCCAGCCTAATTAACACCTCACATTTAGCATGTGTATTGAAATTGGTCCTTTTGCCTAAATGACGCCTTCCCTGGTAACCACAATAGAACTGCAATGGCTTTGAGCTATTGACATCACTTGCAGTCTTTTTTTTCTGAATTCAAGATTTCCATATGAAGAAGGGCAGAACCATGCCTCATGTTCATGATAGCTCTTCATCAAAGTATTTCATCGAAGCTAATGTAAAAGTGGATTTCCATTCTATGTCTCCTTTAAAAAAAAATTCAGTCTTTCTGGCACTACAACATGCTAACGATGTCTGAAAGCAAACAAATTAGCCATGTCAGGCTGCAATTAGGTTTTCTTCTTTTAAAATTCTATGATTAAGGATACCTCAAACAGTGGTAAAACTAGTGTTCCTTTAAGACTTTTTAAGACCTTTTGCAGACCAATATGATTCAATTATTTGACTATTTGGATGCTTTGTCAGCCATAAATATAAAGAATAACAATAATTCAGTAAATCACTAGTGATAACATCCGAGTCATTGGGGAATAGAAGTGCAGAAGTGGCCTAATTGCTTTACTGCTCTTTCTTAGCAGAGGTTTGTGAGATACGTAAGGGATAACGGCCGACGAGGTGTCCAGTTATTCATTTATAATTGGCGAGGTGGAATCTAGAACTCCGGCGACGTGCGCAGCGCGGAGACAGAGTTATTCCGCCAAGCCAATTATAAATGAATAACTGGACACCTCGTCGGCCGTTATCCCGCTTATCTCCCGTATCTATCTATCTCTCGTATATTTGAAGAAGCGTATAAAACGTAAAAGAAATATGCAACTCAAATTTAAAAGAAGCTAACCTGTTCGGTTTGGGTACTACTTTCAGTTGAAAGTAGATCTACAAGGCTGCTTATTGTTGTTATAGTTACCATTCTGAGAGGCATTCATATGGAACAGTAATCAGTTATTAGATGAGTTATTTTTTGGAACTACTTCCAAAGTAGCCAGTTATCTGGAAATAATGGCCACCTAGCAGCCAATCAGAGAAGAGAATGGCGTTCTGAAGGGAGATAAGGGATTCTATATCCAAAAGATGTGTTTAAAGTGTTTATTTAGACACGAAACTTCATGTGAAAACAATCTCAATTCCCAGAAGACACACTTCCTACAATCATCACAGCCCACACTAATTGCAGACTTTCACTTTTTTATCCTTTTCAATTTTGAAGACCCTGACCCAGAAAACTCAGTTTAGTCTGTTAATTGCTGCACAATGTGACTTTTTTTATAAAAGCTCTGGAGAACACATTTATCATTAAAAAAAAATTATGCATCATTTATTATGCACGTCCAGTTAATTTCTTATATTTCCAGGTCACATTTACTTTGTTTGTTTACATGGAAAACAAGTATATTTTCAATTACAAAAGATCCCAATTTTTGATGTATAAACATATTCATATTATTCATGGATTATGGTAAATTCAAGGCCACTATGGCATGTACATCAAACTTATTCAAGAGTTACAGTCAGCAAGTAGCCTATGGATCATCAAAATATCTATGATTGTTGTTGCCTATTGTTTACTTCAAATTTCTAACATAATGAGCCTTACCTAGTACAGCGTATAAGGCAGCACATTATACATTTTGAAAACAAACTGTGTTAAAGTAATAACTCATACCTGTGTGGCATCAGATGGTAGGGATGGTAGAAGTAAGGATAATATGGTAGGGATATGGTAGAATTGTTTGAAAAGCAGGAACAGTTGTCAACGGCACCCGGAACTATGTAGCTGTATTCAAAACTTCTGGTTTACAACATTTTCCTATCCTACAGTAGATGTATGACGTGACCTAAACACGATTTACTAGGGACATTAATTTCACGCAATAAGGTGTGCTCCTCAATGGCTTTCTAATGCTAAGAACAGAATAATTCATTTTGTTGATATTTTGTATAAAACACAAATACATAATTACTGATGATATAGACCTAGGCCTACATGTGCCATGGAAGCCAAAGCTTTTTAGGAAGGCATTGCATAATTGATTTGGTGGATTTCAGGCCAATTGCTAAAAACAAAAAAAGTTGGCCATCAACTTTTCCTCATTTGCATCCGCAGGCTGATGAACAAAATATTTCTGATATGAAAATTCGAGTGGGATCCATGCTCTTTCATGTTTCAATATTTACATGCGCTATGCAAAACAGGTTTTCGCCATAGGCCTAGTGATGTTCTTTCTGTCCAACATAAACACAGATATTAGGGCTAAAGTAAAACCTGTGTCTTAAAATGCAGCATGAAAATCATGAAATCACCTCTGCTCTTTAAGCCGATCAACTGCCAAAAACTAACTGAGTTCAGTCTACAGAGCATTGTGAATGTTATGCTTTCTAACATTCGTCATCACCCCTGCCTTAGAGGCCCATACCAACTCTCTTCCCTTCTAGGAGAGTGACTGACCCCTCCCATGATGGAACTTGTCAAAACTCCACCTAAATGCTACACCCTCTATCCCACTGCCTATGGCAAAACAGTGTCTCAGAGAAATTTGGTAGAAATACAAATGTCCTAAATTGATTCCATAACATGGTGGTGTAGGCTACGGTGTAGGCTAGCTGAATGATTGATTGCATGCATTGCATTTTTAAAAAAAAAAATCAACCCAAAGACATAAATTAAATTGTAAAAACGTGTCTTTACACGGTAGGCGTAAATATGGCTTTTTTTCGAGTTAAATAGTCAAGATGTGCATGAGAAGCCTATGTGGCACAACCAGTGACTGCTAGGCTACACTGGAAGAGCACGGTAGATGGCGGTAGTAAGCTAGACACAGTTTGTAAACAGAAGAAAAACGGAAGTTCCATCATAGATAAAAACCTGTGGTAGGGCGTCTAGTTCTAGCGGCACGTCTGGTAGCAGATATTTCCGTGTCGTTGTCACACATGGTGAAATCGGTAACGGCAAAATGAGGGAAGTTTGACAGCTTTTGATGTAGTCAGAAAATATGTTAATAGAGCAACAATAGAAATAGTCACACTAGTTTTGCTGAATCCAGCCTATTGAGCATAACTTACCTAGCTTATTGAACACAAACGACTATGCTTCTGTTTTGTCCGACATGTGGTAATGTGTTGATTGTTGAGGAGGGACAAAGATGCTACAGATTTGCTTGCAACACATGTCCTTACGTCCACAATATTACGAGGAAGGTAAGTCCAGGGTTTAGCCTACCTATAGGTCTATCTAAGCTAAATTGTAATAAATTACGTTACCTTACCACATGCACTGTTCAGATCAACAATCAACTCCATTTTATTTCTAACGTTATCGTGGCATTACGTTTATTAATGTTCCATTGTAGAGTTGTGCCGCATTCCAGTCGGATAAATACGAGTCCGTCTCCCCCGACTGCGTTCCAGTGGATAAGCCCCAAAAAACGAATGTTTATTTGGCTAGTCAATCATACACCATAGCTGTTAATGAGGACCCACGAGAGCTAATAACGTTAGGCTACATCACCAGTTAGGAGAAGAGGCAAGATGTGTTTTTTTTTTCAGCTTAGATCATTTCTCTGAGGTGTCCTGAACAATTTACTATAAGTCCTAAAAAATCCTAGTTGAGGAAATAGGCATAGGTTATGTTAAATTCTCGTCAATCCAAGGTAGGCTATTCCTACCAATATAGGAATAGGGCTTTAGTCCTATCAAAATAAAACTTTGCATAATGAAAGTAACCATGAAAAGAAGCATTTTTTGTATTACAAGTTTTTCCTGAAAATGTATTTTAATAGGCCTATGCAAATGAGCAATACACATATCGAATTAGCCCAGAATTTGCCCATATAGTGAAGAGATGGAGAGTTTGGGACCTGTCTTAATTTATGTTATATGACACCCTGTGAGTGTAAGTTTTCAGAGAAGGTATAGCTTAAGGGGTAGATTTGTTTCCTCTTAATGCCTCAGGTCCAAATAAATTGGCCCTATGCCAAAGTCACAAGTACCACTTGATCTATAAGTGGGTGTCAAAGGGAGGAGGGGGTTGGAACCTGTCTCCATTTATATTTACTGAGATCCTGAAGTCCTCTGCTTTCAAAAAGTATTACTTATTGATGTTGGTTACTTTTTCCTAGATTCCATAGGCACTTTAGTATGAGAATTGCACCCAATTTTTAATTTTCCCTAAAAATAGACATAGGCTTTGAAATAAGTAGGGGGGATGGGACATGGAAAAAAAATGTTGGTGAACTCCTAAGGGCATAAGCTCTCTGAAAATGTATGGTTTATGGGGTCTAATAGGTTTCTCCTAAATGCCAGTGGCCTAAATGTCATCAAAAACAGCCCAATTTGCAGACACAGAATTTCTTCATTATGGGCTTTATTGTTATGCGGAGGGTGGGGTATACCTCAATGTTACACCATGCCATGTTATATCACATCCTGAGGATGTATGTTTTCCACCTGGATCCCATTAATTTCAATGGGAAATTTACTTTCCTCAATCAAATATATGTTCCACTCCATCTATGCTAGATGGACTAAAAACTATGACTCGGTCTAGGGCTGCAGGAAGCTAACTTTGGATGGACTTGAACACAATACGTTAACGACATGATGGTAATCTTAATTTCATTAGCATTCGTTTGTGGAGTGATCCTACATGTGTCCCAAGAATTTATGGTCCGTGTGTGTGTTTATTATGATCGTTCAAAAAACAAAACTAGCTTGTTTATTTAGGTTGAGGTTCAGTAACTGAACTTATTAGCTGTTGCCACTGTAGACCTTACTATTCACAAAACGGCTGTAAAGAAACACATTGCTACCAAAACAAGTATGAAGGAAATAGATTTACTGTCTTGTTGCTTTATTGTGTTCAAGTCCATACTAGCTCACTTCCCACTGTCCTAGACTGAATTGTTGTTATGGCAACTTACGTCACCACATGGAACAACTAACGGCAAAATACGGTCTGGCTGAACAAAAAGACATTTTATGTTTATAAGCATTTTCTTGGAGAAATTAGATATAATTTATTTATGAATTGTTTTTGTGTTTTCCAAAGTAATAGTTGCCTTTGCTAGCCTATGAAGGCTAGAAATACAGTAATTACTTTAGTCCAACTAAATAAAAAAGACTCCAGATGGCTGAACTCTCTCTATATACAACTGCTTTTTAGATGATTATAGTGGCCCCAAGTGGCCAAACTTGATCAGATTTATTTTGCTGCCCATTGACCTTTTTCACCGACATCACTATGAGGCACTAGAATGAGGCTTGGGTGGTAAAACTTCCCCAAAAGTAGCTTCTGGGTATGGGATGCCCCTCATCTGCCCAACTTTCCACCTGACCAACAGTAGGCTAAGGGAGGGGACCAGCAGTATATTTTCTGTACAGCATCTGTGAGAAATTATTGATGTTCCGTTTAGTTTACCACCCCAGCCTCGTTTTTGTTCGGAATGGCGTCCAGGTGAAAAAGGCGAATTGGCCGTGCTAGATGCACTCTAGCTGTAGCAAATTGAATTTGCTCACTGAGTACGTATTGCCAAGAGTCAGACCTTGATTGTGTTTGAGCTCTCTATGCTCTAGGTTGTATTCAGACATTGTGGTGTTTAGCCAATCACAACGTTATATCTGGACAGGGAGTTATTGGGCAGGCTTAGCGTTGTTCGAGTTGCTTGTTAGTTGCTAGTTGCCCTGATTAGTTTTAGCCGTTTTACCCAGGGGTCTATTACTCGTCGCAAGACTATACATTCATGTGAAAGTCTGGCTTGTTAGGAAAAGACAGTGTGCATGTACTCCGTAGATGGAACTTTCAAATGAAAACAGGAAGTGTGTATTTTCAAATTTAGCTTGCTCAAATGTACAGGATCTTGAGCCATGACATTTTACATCACATTTATCATTGTAGCACCTATTTGATATAGCTGTTGGCAATTCCCTCCTTAATATTTTGTGTATGGGTATTATGTATATCACATTCTTGAACATTTGGTTCTTTTTATATTGTATGACCACAACTGTTGATTTAAAGGTGGGGTATGTGATATTTTCCAGGAGCACTTTTTACCATATTGCTTAAAATGACATTTAACATATTGATTGGAAACGATTAATTAAATCATCCAATGCACAAATAAAATTTGTTAGTCACCTGTGGAATGAGCAGGACAAGGAAAACAACATCCAATCATTTTAAGGAACCAGCAAAAATGATTGGATGGTGATAAGTCTGTCAAACCCAACTGCCGTTTGTCCCTCCCCCTACCCATTCGTTCCTATACTCTGGAGGTGTGGCTTCAGGGGATATCTGAAGACAGGGTGTAGGCGAATCCGATGCAGGCATGTAGGCTTCCATCTTGTGACGACGCCATTGTTGGACTGTCAACAAACTTTTTTGAATGCATAGTCAATGACTGCTAACAGCAAAGACCATGGACCACATCCATCTGGAATACTCTGACATTATACAAGTAGTAGTGAATCTCGTTAATCGGGGTATTTTATGGTGTGCTATCACGTTATCCCTATGGACAGATTGGTGATCTAAGCAGCTCAATAATGCCGCCTGCTTACTTCCGGTAGTTTCGTCGGATTTGTGTATTGGACCTCTGAATTGTTTCTTTTCAAATGCCCAATGTTCTCAAAACATTTTTCCTGATCACATACCCCACCTTTAATCTCTGTGCATTACCTCTTGTACGGTGAAAAGACGGTGTGAAGTAAAAATGCTAAAGCTCAGTCTCAGTTCACTCTTCTGTTTTAATTGTAGGTAAACAACCGGAAGTATCCAAAGCTAAAAGAGGTTGATGATGTGCTTGGAGGGGCTGCTGCATGGGAAAATGTTGATTCTACACCAGGTATGTTGTGGTGTGTGTTACTGATGTCTGTATGCTTCAAGATGCTACAGTAATTATGTTGTTGATGTGTGTGTTCTTTTTTCTTTTTCTTTTTCTTTTCATTAGAAAAATGTCCCAAGTGTGAACATCCAAGGGCTTACTTCATGCAGATTCAAACTAGATCGGCAGATGAACCAATGACCACTTTCTACAAATGTTGCAACGCTCAGTGTGGTCATCGGTGGAGAGACTAACCTAAGCAATGCTTTGGCATATTGTTAAACCTTGTAATAAAAATGTATACACATTGCACTGAAAGAATGACAATTTGTTCAATAAAATATTCACAAAAGCAATGGCATTTAATTATATTCAGTTCAAGTTTATTTGTAGAGCACTAAATGCAATACAATTGCCTCATGGTGCTTCAAAGACGGAGCACCTTTGAGTAAACACATAAGTAACAGTAATCTCACTCACGTCCGATGATGCATTACACTGGACGCATCTGCACACATCCATCTGAAACCTATCCATAGGTAAGAAGAGTTGCTTCAGAACACAGATGTCTTCAAAAATCCTTGTACCACATACAATTGACCCTAACAACAGTAAGGGGGTGCCCACTTCCGGTTGGGACCTTTTGACCGTGAGGGTAAATGAACAGATAAATGTAATTTTCTGGTCCATTTTGATTATACCCCGAGTCACACATATGTTGTATTTGAACTTAAATGGTAACCATTAATGCCAATAACGTCTATGTGTGTTGGATAATGTAACGTCACTTTTGAAGTTCGTCTACATTATCAATTAGATTTTTACGTTTTTGAAGCTCAAAATGTAGGTTTAAACATTATGAACATTATATGTGAAAGCCACGGCTCATACTAAAGCGGACCAGAAATGACATTTATCTGTTCATTCACTTCACTGGCCTTGATCGGTCCCATCGCAAAAAGGAAGTGAGTGTGACTTCGGTTCCCTATTGGATAAACCACAATCCGTCATCTCTGAGGGTTAGAGTACCCTTTAAAAGTCTTAAATTGTATGGAATGACTGGAATTTTCCAACGCAGGGCTCCAAACCAGTTCAAGGAACGGAAACAACAACAACAAAAAAACAAAAAATAAAATGAATAAATGAAAAAAAAATAATTAAAAAGAAAGGAATTGAAAAACAAGAACGTTTATTGTTCAGTCCAATTTCAGTCATTTTCAAGCCCTGTTCCCTTTGGATAGCTAAAGTTTACCAATTACACTAGCAAGCAATCAAAAGACCTCAATCAATCAAACAATCAATCAATCATAAAAATATTTGTGTTAGACCAGGGGTCGGGAACCTTTTTGGCTGAGAGAGTCATGAACGCCACATATTTTAAAATTGAATTCCATGATAGCCATACAATATGGCATACCAAGTCGTTTATTTGTTAGATTATCTCGTCTTTATTCAAAAAGTCATCAAAAAGTTCATTGGCAACATCAAGCATGAATGTCTTGGCATATTCCCCATCTGCGAATTATTTTCCGTTTCTCACAATTGCTATTCCAGCCACCTTGGACTGAAATAGTAGCCTAACACCTTTGCCGTTGCTGTCGCTGGTCTGGCCAGCCACTAATCTAAACTAAACAGCGTTTCCGAGTTCCAGAAAAATTTGGAACTCCACCCCCTTGTTCGGGAACCAATAAACTTTGAGCAGCTCCAACGGCTCTCAGTCCTGTAAGCTGTTATTCAAGCAGTTCCCTTCGCGTCACATACGTCAAAAGGAAAGAGTGGTGTGATTGGTTTTCCTTCGGCACATCATTTTCTCCAGTAGCAGACCGAGGCATTTGAGAGAAGTGGGTCAACCATGCGCTTTGGGAAACATTTGTTGTACAGGCTCTTGGTCAGACCAAAGTCTTGCAGAGCTTTGAAAGTCGATGGCAATCAGGCCAATGGCTTCTGTGAGTATTATCTCAACACTGATCGCTGTAACATAAAGGTTATAATCCTACGATAAACACCACTAGCTTTCTTTTAAAAGAATGGGCTGACCAGCCCACATTGACATTACCCTAATTTGCTTATTTCTGGGTCAAATTCAATAATCTTGGTGTCGTTTGAAAGCTAAGACCCCCAGGAATCTAATTATATGATTACTTTTTATGATTAGACCCATTTTGACTAAATGACCCTTTGACCTTTACTTTGGACCTGAATTTGACCTTGTGGATCATGTGACCATCAAGTGACCCCTGGTCTAAAAGTTAGGTCAACATGTTCTGTAGACAATATGAAAAAATCAGAGATATAATATTTTTCGTTTGTCAGCAATTTTAAAACAAAGTTTGGTTGAACGTGACAAAACGGTCTTTCCATGCTATCTGGCTACATTACATTCCAGTGTCTAGCTAAGCTAAACCTAAAATAAAGCCACGTTTGGGGTTGGCAGACTAGGAAAATGCATTCACTGAAACCAAAAGTGCTTTTACCCACATATGCAACTCTAGGTAAGAGAGTGAATAACCAATTTTAAAAGAAGGTCGAATATTCCTTTACAGACCATTTTATCAAGTTCAACCAAACTTTGTTTTAGTGCATGCATTTTCCTAGTCTGCCAACCCCAAACTTAGCTTTATTTTAGGTTTAGCTTAGCATAGACACTGGAATGTAATGTAGCCAGATAGCATGGAAAGACCATTTTGTCACGTTCAACCAAATTTTGCTTTAAAATTGCTGACAAACAAAAAATATTATACCTCTGATTTTTTGATATTGTCTACAGAACATGTTGACCTAACTTTTAGACCAGGGGTCACTTGAAGGTCACATGATCCACAAGGTCAAATTAAGGTCCAAAGTAAAGGTCAAAGGGTCATTTAGTCAAAATGGGTCTAATCATAAAAAGTAATCATATAATCAGATTCCTGGGGGTCTTAGATTTCAAACGACACCATAATTATTGAATTCGACCCAGAAATAAGCAAATTACGGTAATGTCAATGTGGACTAAAAAAAAAAAAAAAGAAAGAAAGAGAGGAAGAAAAAGTTCAGTGATTCTAGCAAAATAATGTTTTGACTGTCAGGTGGAGGCTCAAACAGCAAGTTAATGCAGCCAAGCTATTTTTCAGCGTGTAGCCTGTGTAGTTCTTTTCTGATTAGATGTGGACAATTTCTATGTCTTAAAAGACAGCAAAATTTCTCCTGGTACTCACATATGTTTCACAACATATTGACAACATATTTTTGGGTGTGTTCCTCGACATATTGTCTTGGGATTTTTTTAAAGTCGGGTCTATGTGATTTCTAATATGGCGCTCAGCCTAGGAACACAACCACTAGGGACGCTGTGCTTACTTTCCCTCCTTACTAACTTCCTACCCCTTCACGGCCAATGTCACGCATATTTAACAAGCTGCCAATGCACATGTGGAGTTCTATAGACCCCCCATGAGACCACAAACCATCTCATCTTCTACTCTCGGACCTCAAATTGTCACGTGACTTTACACTAAGCGTTTTATTATGCAAACCCATCGGACTTGGAAAAGCACGTGGAGAAGTGAAAACAATGTTCACATCAATGTTCACGTCATTTTTTGTTTTCTGTTAGCAACCCTAGGCTACATTTAGGACACCTGTTTGATACAAGTCCGTGTTCAATATTGGCCTCACTGACTCCCACATCCATAGGTAGTCATATGGATGCAGTGTTAATATGAGTGATCAGAGGTTTTTGTGTGGGGGTACGCAATATAATGTTAAAAATGGAATGCCCAATATAAAATTGTTACAAATAAATGATCTGCTTAGAGAAGTGGGGGTACTCCGTACCCCCGCGTGCAACGCCCACTACACCCCTGTGAGTGATTGAAATATTTATTTAAACCACTAAAACAGTCCAAACAGAATGAAAACAGCAAGTTACAAAGGGCGCAGCCATGTTGGATTTGTCATCGGAGTTGTTGCTCAGTCTTCTCTAAATTAAACTGAGGAAACGAGAACACTTTCCGAACAAAAGAGGCGTGGTACGTGTCATTTCCTCGGGTCATACGAAATCCTGGGATAACAAAACGCAGGGTCAGACTGCAGTCCAAATCCGTTTTTTTACATCTGATCTCTCTATCGACCGCATTCGCATTGCTTGGTAAAATGCACATATCGGATCTGCATTTCACCTGTCATATCCACGTGGGTTACTATGGTAGCCTTACGCATCATGCCTTCAAATAATAAACAAAATCGCGGAGGGATCTCTCAGATGGTTAAAGGAGACATAGAATGGAAAACCACTTTTACTTTTTTTTATTTTATTTTTATTTAACCTTTATTTAACCAGGAAGTCCCATTGAGTCAGAGTAACTTTTCTTCCAGGGAGACCTGGCCAAGAAGGCGGCTTAAAAAAGTTACATTACAATAAAACCACAAGAGACAAGACAACCACAGCTACATAACATCTAAACAGAAGTAAACACAACAAGATTGAGCACACACAGACAACCAAAAAAGCATACAGCAATCAAGGCATAAAATCAAAAACATCTGTTGCATCTGTCAGTTAATGAAGCGCGAATAATGAGAATGTGCATTATTGGTTTGATTCGAGAGTCAAAAAACCTTAAATGTACTTCAACATCCAATTAAAAAAGTGAGTTTGCGATTTGCGAAAATGGAGTTCAAATGACTGTTTGGAGCAAGGGAAAAGCATATTAGAAATATTAAAACATTTCCAACTTCAGCAAGAAAGTTTATTGTTTTGTCGAGTTTATTATGATCTGCATTTTCCGTGATTTTAAGACAAAAGTAGGCCTAAACTGAGGCAAAACAGATTGTTGTTTAATAGTCTTGGTTTAATTACGTTGCATTATGATGAATAACAATGTTTTGTGGTTGTTATCAGCCTATATTTGATGAAGATAGCCTTTATTTTTCTGAGATGTCATCTGTAATGGACATCTCATTTCTTATATCTGTCTGCCTTCCTCCATCCTCCCATCGTTCCTTCCTTGTCTCCTTCATGGGAGGACGGGATAGGTCAGAGGAAAGGTTGGAAATGAGGAAAGGAGTACGGAGGAATTATGTATTGAGATGTACCCCTTGTATTGAAGGCAGCAGAACACTCTATCAAGTGATGAAAGATGGCATCATGGTGCAAATGGTTGTAGCTACTTCCACAAGACATCCATGGGCTGATGTGACAGGTGAAATTTGTCTGATATCTCGCAGAAACTGTTTTGATTAGCCAAGTACCACAGAAAAAGGGAATCTCAGGATCTCTTGTCTGCTTTTCCTTTAATCCTTGCTGAATCAACTTATCAGTAGTCGAACTGGGAGTGGGTGACTCGAAGGTGCCTGTAGAACGTTTGTTCATCCATTTCGAAGAGTAACTCCCACTCAGTGCCAGTCTTTAGAATATTTTCTATCTTCAGACATCGAGACAGTATTGCATTCCTAAAATAAAAGATGTTTTAAATGAGTACAGTTTGCTTAAAATGACATTCACACCTCAATTGTAACAATTAAGTCCTCCAACGCAAAAATAAAATTTGTTGGTCACCTGTGGAACGAGCAGGACAGGAGAAACAACATCAAATCATTTTAAGGAACCAGCAAAAAAGATTGGATGGTGAAAAGTCTGTCAAACCCAACTAAACTATCGTTTCCTCTGGAGTTGTGGCTTCAGAGGAAATCTGAAGACAGGGGATTGGACCTCTGAATTGTTTCTTTTCAAATGCCTAGTTTTCTCAAACCGTTTTTCCAGATCACATACCCCACATTTAACGCTTGCTAAGATGTTCTTTCATTAGAGCCTATACCATCTACCAAGAGATACATTTATATCTTGTGTTTAATACGGTTACAAATTACAATTATATTTATCAAGTTGGGTTGCCAACTGTCACGTATTGGGCTGGACATCCCGTTTTTGGGGTATTTTTTAGGGCCTGATCCTTCCCCGCATTCCAATGTTTTGGTCCAAATTGTATTATTGCTGTGAGAAGCGTAATTACTGCTACTTGGGGCCATCTTCAGTTTAAGTCATTCAATGTAAAAGATTGCCATGTCCTGAATTTTCAAGCTATATTGATGGAATGGGTATCAAATTAAACTAGAGAAGATGATGCAGCCAGTAAATATTCTACTAGGATAGCAGATGGCTTAAGAAAACTTCCAAAAGAGGATAGATCTCAGCCTAAAGAAGGGGAGCTTTTCCAAACTCCCAAAAGCTGTGTGATGCCCTAAATCAAGAAATAAGGCTGTTGACATAAACCATACACCTTTATCACACATCTGTCCCTAAATAAAGCTCTTTCCACTATTTAGTTAGAGGTCATGGAGAGTAAGAATTTGACCCTTGACCTCCAATAGCTGTGTGGTCAGATTTATGCCCTAAACAGAATGGAGGTGAGCCGTGTCACAATGTTTCATCCAAAGCATAACAATGCTGATTGAGGTGCAGATTTAGTGATGTCCATGCATGCACAAATGCATTAAACCTTGTCAATTTCAGAAAACAGCCCAAGAGAAGAAGACCATTAAAAAAGGGAGCAAATTTGGCAAAAATACTAAACTGGATTAAAAAAAAAAAAAGGTATAAGATTGAATCCCAAATCTCCTGTAATAACACAAAATGAACACACATGATCTTGACAAGGTTTGCATGCCTTGGTAGTTACTAATACATGAGCAGATGAGCCCATGTCTGTGCTATAAAGTCTGTGTTGGTCTTGCTTTAGGGTATTTGGAATTATCAATTAAAACATGGCATTGCAGTGGAATTATTAAATCTGTTTTCTAATCTGTGTACTTGCTTTGTGATCTTTTCCCTCAGATGTCAGGTGTGTGATTAAATGAACTGCAGTAACTAATTCGAATCTGAGATGTCTCTCATGTAGGAAAAAGAATAGCAGAGGTACACTGCTTCCAAAAAAAGGGGGGATCACTTTGAAACACTTCAGATCTAACAAGTGAAAAAATACACTGCTCAAAAAAAGAAACCCTTTTGATTTGGTATCGCTAGAGAGGTGAGTTGAACCTTTGATAATGATCTGATCAGACTTCAACCCTTTTGCTGTTAACTTGTCGATACATTTTTAAACTTCCCTGAATTCTGGGTTCTAAGAAAATTTGTAAGAGATAATATCAATGAGTGAAAGGATGAGTCTCCTTCAAAAGTAAGGTGCACCTACTTTATCCAAGGCTGTTTAGGTTTTAAAGGTTTTAGAGTGGCATTACCATTCCTTGACGTATTTGGCCGTTCCTGGTATGCAACACTTTGGCGCCATCTCTTGGCCCTTTCTCGTGCTACAAGAACTGTCAAAGACAAGATTAAAGGACAAAGATTTTTAGAGATCCAATAGAATCTCTTAAAATCTCTTTTTGGCATTTAACACATTTTTGGGAATTATAAAAATGAAATGGTTGATGTAACATTTCAGTAGAAGGAGTTTGAGGACATTGACAGATTTTTATTTACATTTTATTTACAAACCTATTATATATGGCTACCATATTCTATTGAAAATTTTGACTAGAGCAAATGTGGGCAGAAAGTGCTGGCCTTATTAAAGAAAACTGACCTTTGATGTGGTGCCATAGGCTTTTACAAGACTGGCCTTTGATATTGTAAAATAACGTAGATAATTAGTTATTTTGAACTGAATTTGTGTAGCATTACAGTTTATGAGATGATAATATAGTGTTGTACTACAACTTTCAACAGCACAATTTACGCTAATGTACTCTCTCCAAAGTCACAACTTACCGGCACCAGGGTCAAATTGTGGCTCGAGACCTCTTTTCCACTCTATATTTTAGATACAAAGTCATTGTTCCAAATAATGCACATCTTGAAATATATGTATATGTATCTATTAGTTGGAAGCATTACTGTTATGTTACACTGTTATGTGGATGTTGGATGATAAAAGTTTTATTGTAGACCAATCGCTTTGTACTTTGCCCCATAATTGCAGGTAGGCTATAGAATATTTAAATTTATTCAAATTTAGGGAGGGGACCTAATCTACACTAATTGATTTAGGACCTATGATGATGTGCTAAGTAATGTAATGTATTAACTATAGGCCTACTCTTTTGTCAAATAACAGCTACAAGGGATCCGTTGACCTTTTTGAATATTAAACATGATAAACAGGAGAAAAAAATAGTTGAGAAATGAGAATTGTCAGGAGAAGAGGGAGAGAGAGCAGGGATAACCTTGAGTCATGGCCAAGCTCAAAGTGCCTTTGCACACACAAACTGGCACCATCAGTCTACATCCTGTCCCCTGATTGTCTTTCCAGTGTATTGGAAAACCAGTTTTTGAATGTCATTGCAATGATATTGCAGATTACAGATGAGGAAATAAGTCTCTTTGTAATGTTTCGAAAGAAATATATTGTATATTTTGTTTTAATTTCTCCATACCCATCACCCCTATTCCTTTTGCCACTCACCACTCCCCTAATCCATCAACCAACCAACTATCATGTATCCCCTTTCCTGCGCTTCTGTTCACACAAATATTTGGCTGAAACCAGATATAATTTCACTGCATTTTTACACATGTAAATTCAAGATCCACGCCCATGCCATGTTTCATTGTTACCTCCGCCAAGGAGGTTATGTTTTCATCGGCGTGTGTCTGTCTGTGTCTGAGTCTGTGTGTGTGTGTGTGTGTGTGTCTGTCTGTATGTCTGTCTGTGTACAACATAACTTGAAAAGTACTGCACGGATTTGGATGATATTTTTGGACCACGTCTGTATTTGGACAAGGAGGAACTGATTCGATTTTGGTGGTGATCGGTGATCCAGAGCACCCCCTGGAGTGGATTTTGTCAAAAGTGAAACTAACATTTCCGCTGTCCCATACTTTGTCTGATTTACACAAAACTTGGTACACATCATCTTTGGACAATGTCTCACAAAACTTATCCGTTGTTTTGTTCGAAAGTCCAAGCCAATGAAATTTGACGGCGAAGTTGCCAAACAGGAAGTGACCTCATATGCTTTGACGTATCACATCCAAACTTGGTATATAGACTCTTCACCCGGTCCTGACCAGGGAAAAAAAGTATGTTACACTCTCTAGCACTCCTGGTGGTCAAACATTATATCTCGGCAACAGTTTGACCTATCATAACCCAACTTGGTATATGGACTCAGGACCCTGTCCTGATAACATCTGTCCACTGTGTAGGGTCTAGGGCCACCAGTTGGTGATCACTGGAAATGCATGCATATGCTTGCAATTTATTGTCAAGAGGGGTGAAGTGGGTGAAGGGGGAGAATGGAGGGTGGGGGGATGGGGCGGGGATTGCAAGTGGGAGGACGGGCTTTTGCTGCTAATATTTCATATTGCATCTCTGACCACATTGCCTTGGCGGAGGTCTGCGCTCTCCGAGTGCTTTTCTAGTTTCAGGATGTTGTGCTCATGCAAATCATGTGGGAGATATACAGGCCAACTGTCTGCAAAGGCACGTCTGCACGAAATACAGAATTGCCCAATAATTCTCTTGTGTTGCACGCAAAAGAACTTGCAGGAGAGTTGCGGAGACAGGATCTTCATTTTGTCAGTTGAGGTTAACATGTGTTTAAGCTCTCTTTGTAGATTTTATCATCTAATTCCAGCAGATGGCACTTTGTATCTTCGATTCTCCAAAATGCCAGCATCGCATTTAGGCTATTTGGGTGGGCTTAGTATTGTTTGAGCCAGAGGCTTTCTGTGGCTCTGGTTGTAGAAGCAGTTTGAAAGTCTCCACCCCTAGGGTTGGGCTGTGATCTATCCATCATCACCATGTTATCTTATAATCTGGCTTGTCAGGCTTGGCACAATTTCCCTTTTCCTCTGAAATGGGTTTGTTGACTCAGCTTTGCATTCTTGGATTAGGGCTCACTGGAAACTTTTAAAGAAAATAGAGAATAACTACGCTTAAAACGAAAGTTACTTATGTAACCACGGTTCTATGAACTAAGGGACTATGCTAGTCACATACTAATGGGATATCCTTCCGCTGGCCGGATACCACAAATCAGCCCCAAGACTTCCCGAGGCTCCGGGGAAGCAAGCTAGACTAGCATAGTCCCTTAGTTCATAGAACCGTGGTTACAT
>JAODXP020004601.1:27500-30000 GCA_027497455.2 Sardinella longiceps | reverse complement strand
AGACTTTTACAACAGCCCCACTGTCTCATATGAGATACAGGTGGCTTAGGCAGAAAGTTAGGGAGATAAACCAGGTGAGAGTTGGGTGGAGGGAGGGAGGGAGAGAGAGAGAGAGAGAGAGAGAGAGAGAGAGAGAGAGAGAGAGAGAGAGAGAGAGAGATATTAAATAATGTAAATCACACACACACACTCTCTCTCTCTCTCTCTCTCTCTCTCTCTCTCTCACACACACACACACACACACACACACACACACACACACACACACACAGTTCTCATTGCCATACATCACCAAACTGAAATACCGTAGGAACACCCTTGTAAAGAATTTCTACTTGTTATTTCTTTTCCCCTCTCTCTTCTTTCTCCCCCTCTTTCCCTCCCTCCCTCCCTCTCCCTCTCTCTCTTTTTTCTCTCTCCCTCCCTTTAATAGCTGTTGAAAGGTCTAGCAGGACTCCTGCTGGAGCTCTCTGTGTTAGATGTAGTTTTCTTTGAGGAAGTCCCAAACCCTCATTAAAACACTTTACTCCTTCCTCTCCCTCCACTGCCAAACTTGCACATACTCTCAGCAGATGCTCTTAATGTATGTGACAAGATTAAAGCCATCATCATCACTGTACTGTGTGCATGCATGGACCTCCTTCATTTTGTTAGAACTCACTCCCGTTAGCCTGGATGTGCCCCAAGACTTCCTGGTTGGTGTATTTGTTATATTACTATTCTTAACTGAATGAAAATACCTTCATAGTTGTGGTTGAGGTTCAGTAACTGAAAAACATTGCTGGTAGGGTACAGGACCTTGAACTTACATCTACACAGATGGGGGAAAAGGGACCAAAGTCAATTGTACTGTGGTCCTTATAATCCATCTTAAAGGAGAAATCCAGTGTAAATCAGTCAATGGCCCTGTTGTTCCAGGTACCTGAATGAGAACAAGAAAATTTGATGGTGCATAGACTGAATAACAAACCGATTACTAATGCTAACTGAATGGGGCATAATGAAATGAAACTGAAAGTAAGTTGTTATGCCCCATTCACTTAGTGTTAGTTGCCGGTTCACTGCTCATTCTATGTTGTATCAAATTTTCTTATTCTTTTTCCTACCTACAGCACTTGAGGAGTATGAACAACAGGGCTATGGATTGATTTACACTGGATTTCTCCTTTAATTTGCAGTACTATTCCACTGCTATACAATTTATCTTATTCTAAAGAACCTTGCCACTACCATAACCTGCCAAGCAAATAATATAAAGCCAGGTATACAGTACAGACCAAAAGTTTGGACACACTTTACCATTAAATTATTTACTTTATTTTCATGACTGTTGCCTTCAGTGACAATCTACAAAATAAACAAACTTATGAATGAACACGTGGCATTATGTACTTAATAAAAAAAAGTGTGAGATAACTGAAAACATGTTTTATATTCTTGTTTCATCGAAGTATCCATTTTTTGTTTTGATAACTGCTTTGTCCTCTTTTTATTTTTTTGATGAGCTTCAAGAGGTGGTCACCTGAAATGGTTTTCCAACTGTCTTGAAGAGTTACTCATTCCCAGAGATGCTAAGAACTTGTCGGCTCTTTTGCCTTCACTCTGCGGTCCAGCTCACCCCAAACCATCTTGATCGGGTTCAGGTCCAAAAGTTTGTCATAATCTCACACTTTTTTTGTTAAGCACATGATTTCATATGTGTTCATTCATAATGTTGATGCCTTTAGTGAGAATCTACGATATAAATTGTCCTGGAAATAAATGAATCGCATTGAATGAGGGGGTGTGTCCAAACTTTTGGTCTGTACTGTAGATCCGTGGTTCCCAAACTTTTTACTGTTGCGTACCCCCTGAGACACTCTGGTCCTACCGAGTACCCCCCCCCCCCCCCACACACACACCCGCCCGCACCAAAAACACCTTGAAGTTTTTGTTTAGTTATTGCTAAATTAACAGTGAGCACATACATGCAATTTAATAGCAAAAGGAGGTATTTGGTATAATTTTTAGATCTTTCTCTATATTATTTTTATGGTGGTGAGAACTGAAAACCCATTCACAGATTAGTTTTGTGTACCCCCTAGAACCCATCCAAGTACCCCCAGGGGTACTCGTACCCCAGTTTGACAACCACTGCTGTAGATGAAAAAAGTCAGCTTCAAGCCTTCAAGTCTTTTCATCTCTATCTAGTCATTTGGTTGTCCTGCTCCCAGGTCAGATGTTTTTTTTGGATGTGTGGGCTTCAAACTACTCCTATAATATAAAGCCAAACATATAATGTATAGTCTGCTCACCATGGATAGATCCTATAGGGGAGGAATAGCAATAGTATAGCGCTGTGTACAGAGCAGTAGAAAGCCCATCCAACACAATCTACCGCAATCTGCAGCACTGCGGCACTGTCATACAATCTACATTAATCCGTAGATTTACTATGCTAGCGACGGTGGGGGTTGTGTAGATTCCACAGGATATGTATTGGTCTGTGTGTGTGTGTGTG
>JAODXP020004601.1:20000-22500 GCA_027497455.2 Sardinella longiceps | reverse complement strand
AGACTTTTTTTCTGTGTAACTTTGTCATGGGCGCTTGCTAAGTGCAGGCCATGAATATTTGAAGTAAATGTGATGAAATTTGCAAGAGCCCTGTCTGAGGCTGAACGGGAGTGATCAAGGGTGTTTAAATGGAGGTTTCCATCAGCCCAGCCCAGCTCTGGCTCCCCCAGCTAATGACCGCAGGAACACAGCCCAGAGAAATCACCTGCCAAACATCCATCAGGGACACTTGCTGGGGTTCAGAAAAGGACTTGGGCTCTTTTCTGCCCTCATTGGCGCTGTCCAGGGCAGCGCTGCTTTCTAGGCACTACCTGGTGGGTTAGGGTTAGGGTTAGGGTTAAGGTAGTGCCTTGCAGACATTACTGCCTGGAAGGTGCCATTGAGAGAATAAGCTTGTATTTGTAATGAAATGTCAGTCTGAAACAATAACACTTAAGTACTCAGAAGTGATTTCACGAAACAGAAGCAAACACACTCAAGCATACATGTGTGTGTGCGCACACACACACACACACACACACACACACACACACACACACACACACACACACACACACACACAAAGGGGTGCCCTCTTTTATAAATCAATATGATATATCAGTTAAGATGCTTCTGATCTCAGAGCTTATTTCCTGCATTTAAAGTCCACACAAAGGATTTGCTAAATGAGTAAGCACTGGATTCTGTTTGATCTGATGCGATCCCTTCCTTATTTAGAGTCTATATAATTTATAGGCCTACATAGAATCAACTCAAAGGACCACTGCCAAAACGCTCTATGCAACCTCAAGCACTCCTGAAATATTTACAAGGATACATTATTTAACTGTATGTTTCAAGATCCAAGAACACTTCCACGCCAGAGGGCATTCTTTTCTCTACCGGATGAAATAACATTCTCATTGCCATGGCGATGATATTAATACTGAGGAAATATGAAAATGGCAGGTGGGCTATAGGCCAAGGACCAGACAGGGCTGGAGACGGACATCTTTTAAAAATGTGAATAAAAGTCTACCAGTCGCTGACTTAGACAGGGTGAAATTCACAAAGCAATTAAGAGGAGATCATTATTTTGGGGCCAAAATCTCACAGTGTAAATGGTCAGATTCAGATTCATCCTTGATCAGCATCCAACCTCCAACCGCTCTACAGCAGAAACATCAGACACAAGGACAGCAGCACAGCGGCAGTTGGGTAGAAAAGACTTTACAGAGTAAAAAAAAAAAACCTAAAGGCATAAAAAATAAAGTGAATGAGAAAAGTATTTTCTGTCTTGTGAAAGTCACTTCAGAGACACTAAAACTGTGCTGACATTTCAGAACTCCTTTGAGGGAGAAGTTCCGGAACTTTGCCAGTCCACCAGAAGGTGACTTGAGCAAAGCAAGGTGAAACTTGCAGACGCTTGAGCAGTCAGACTTAAAAGGGCTTGAGCATTCAGAGAGGGAACCTCTGCCAGTGCATGAAGAAGCACTATTGGCAACTTTGGTGCCTGAAACATTTCTGATTTTAGTTTATGGTGGGGCAATTCCACTGGTTTAAGTCTAAGAGGCAACTCTACTGGCTTTAGTCAAAGAGGCAACTGTACTGGTTTTAGCCTTTGGTGAGGCAACTCTACTGGTTTCAGTTTATGGTGAGGCAACTCTACTGGTTTTAGTCTGTGGTGAGGCAACTACTGGTTTTACTCTACTGGTTTGAGCTTATGGGGAGGCAACTCTAGGCTACTGGTTTTAGTTTATGGTGAGACAACTCTACTGGTTTTAGTTTATGGTGAGGCAACTATGGTAAGGAAGCTTGATGGGCTTCAGTCTATTGGGAGGCCTAATCCCCCACTGCAGAACCTCTCCGTCGCTTGCCGTGCACCTAATGTTCTTGTGGGCACTGAAGCAAAGTAGGCCACAAGGACTTTGATTGGCCGAGCTTGTTTTTTTTTGTTTGCCTGTGTACTTTAGCAGCCCACCAAAGCTACCAAAAAAACTAAATATTTAAAGTCCACCAAAAACTGTAAATATCTAAAGTATAATGAATCTATGTGCTACTAACTGAGACAATGCATTCAGCGCAGCTGCATAAAGCTGCCATTTCTGTCTAAGAATGGAAATTTGTTTCGGGCAGGCAAGTGACCATATTATGCTAAACAATCATAAAGAAAACAGAAAGGACTTGCACAGACACTTTAAAAACACAAGACATAATACAAAAAAAATATTACACAGTCTTGTTTTGTTTGCCCATGTATTTTAGCAGCCCACTGAAGGTAGCCTGGCGATGCCATCCTATGTAGCTCTGCTAAACATTTATCTCCGCACGTAGTCTGGAATAAACCCCCTTCCTGCCTTTCCATCGGTTACTCTACGGTTTAGCCAATCAGCACACAGTTTAGAGCGATGTCTCAAAATGTTGTAGTCTTTTTTGAGGTCAGTGATAGGGACGCGTTTGTTATTCTCTCCCCCACTTTCGAATTACATTCACAAAATTGGTACATGACATTAGCATCCAT
>JAODXP020004601.1:10000-12500 GCA_027497455.2 Sardinella longiceps | reverse complement strand
TGATCTAACTGTGAAGCACGTTGAGCAGCAGTCTTGTGTGAATTGTGCTATTATAGGCTATACAAATTCAATAGGCCTAATAAAAATAATTAGAACAAAAAGACTAATAATAATAATAATAATAATAATAATCCTACGTTATTATGCGATATTTTTGTTAAGTTATTATTAGGCCTACTATGAATCATTATTGTTACTGATGATTTAATAACAAGAACAGAAATAATAAACTAACCTTTTACCCCGGCCTCATCACAGCACAATTGTCAAGTAACATACTTGTCACGTGTCTCCAGTCGAGGCCGTATGTGCGCAGGACGTCATTTAACTCTGCTGTTAACGCTTCTGCATTTGCGATGTTAATTATCCTACTGGCAAGATGCTGAGTCTTCACGCTCCCAGCATCCTCGTGAAAAAAAAACGGACAAGGACATTCATGATCTTGTCCATGTTTTTGTCTGTTGCCTTGTCAACATTAAGGGAAAACATACAATTCTTAAGTTTCTCAGACAGCTGGCGTTTAAATTCTGGGGCAATGCCGTGGGTGAGCAGATAGCTCGTATGCAGGGTTCGAGTTAGGTGGGAGCCAGTGGGAGCTGAGCTCCCATAGAGAGAGGTCTGGCTCCCATGAAAGCAGCAAACTCAAACATCTGAGGGGGCTCTGACAATACAATAGTATATAATATTTTACTGACAAATAAAGTTATCATAAGCGGGGATCAAACCGAGCTATGGGAGGTGGAACCTTTTATGGAGTTGCGAGCGCGCTCCTGCTGGGAAGCGCTTGTTACAGGGGTGTTTTTGATCATCTTTTCTTTTTTGTGTTATTGCCTTATTGACATGCTGTTATTATGTTCTCTGATGATAAAGGGGTACTGTATGCTTGCGCAGTTGCAATGTATAGGTTGTAAACATAAGTCAATGTCTTAATTGATTGTAAACCATGATTTGGTTGTGACCGATAGTAGTTACAGTGCGTACAGTCGGGGTTCGCCTCTGAGGCGAGAGGATATAATGATTGTATGTTATATTGCCTAGTTTGTGGGCCTTGTCCCTGATTATTTTCCGTTTGATCAGTGTTTTGTTTGTTTAGTTTGTTTGTTAATTTGTTATGTTATGCACCCCGCCGGTGGCCTAATATAAAATAAATGAAAGACGTCTGCATTATTCCGTTTCCATGCCTTGAGTCTACCACCCGCCGGACACAGTCCGTTACAATGCCACTGAAAATGTGGGCGCTTGCTCGTTTCGGTTTTAGCCTACTTCAATAAAGCCAAACATAGGCCTACTGTAGCTCCAGATAGTAAGATAATGCGCTGCTCTCCCTAGGTCAACCTCTCTCCTAGATATTGCTTTAACCAGGCTATTCCCATCATCCGATCATGCTGCGCATGATGTAAACTTTATTGAGAATTTCGTGCAAGTAGCATATTCACCGAAATTAATAAGTGCCAGTTCACCGTTGTGCATAACATTCAGCCAGAGATCCGGGAGAGATAGAGAGAGACATTGTCAACTTCTCACATTGTAAGGTCAGTGCTTGCTTCCCATTACATTCAAAAGTCCACAAAGCCTTTACTGAACTCCTGCGCCGTTGCGCAGACTGGAGAACGAAAAAAAAAAAAAAAACCATCCCATAAATTGCAAACTACCAAAGCAATAGCAAGGTCATTTTTTTCTAAACATCGGTTAACACTTACGACATTCTTCATGTAACTAGCCTATGTGTTAAGGTACTCATAAACAATGTTTAATAATGTATTAGCCTACAATTAGAAAGCCGTGAGGCAATTTTAAGCTGCAACAGGACTGTCTCTGACCCAAACAGCTTTTTCCCCCAACTACATGCCAGGAGTACTACTCGAGCAACCAACGTCTCTTATTGGCCAAGACAACCAAGACCCGCCCCGTCCTATTTCTGATTGGATTGAAGGGTTGCGATGCGCTTTACATGGTCTGCAGCACACAGCAAATGGAGCGGGGAAAGGGACTTTTCGTAACGTGGATCTGCGTTCTTTGATGGGATGGGGAAAGCTTTTTTTTTTTTTTTTTTTAACAGAGCCACGCTACGCCGGATTTCCGGCGCGGCGCCGGACTGCTATCACCCCTGCACACACACACACACACACACACACACACACACACACACACACACACACACACACACACACTCTCACTCACTCTCTTCCTCTCTCTCTCTCTCTCTCTCTCTCTCTCTCTCTCTCTTTCACACACACACACACACACACACACACACACACACACACACACTCTCTCTCTCTCTCTCTCTCTCTCTCACACACACACACACACACACACACACACACACACACACACTCTCACACACACACACACACACACACACACACACACACACACACACACACACACACACACACAATCTCCACACCCCTACAGTGTGTTAAAAGAGGACATTACCATAAAGCATAGAATATAAAGCATAGAGAAGTACTGACCTCAGCTTTAGCAGTCACACTGT
>JAODXP020004601.1:0-2500 GCA_027497455.2 Sardinella longiceps | reverse complement strand
TGGGGCATAGAGAATAGAACTAACTGTGTTCCTATGGGGATTAGATTAAATGTGTCCTTTAAGCTGATCTACACAAAAAAAACTGGGTTTGCTCTACGTACCGGAACTACTTCCCAATGCTTTTAGATTCTAGAATTTCAGAGCAGTCTTCTACTAACACGCCCTGAAATTATTCACATTAAATATGTGCATTAAAAACAGCATTATCTGCCAATCATGAATACATCAAATCTTCCACTCCTTTCTAAAAGGGAAATGAGTGAATGAATAAATAAATAAATAAATAAATAAATAAATAAATAAATAAATACACACATAGGACAGACACCAGCTCCTCTCGTTAAACAGATGCTGCATATCTTTGTCCATGACTGTAACCCCAATAGCTCTGGTGCTATAAATAATTAACACTATCGACTGGAGGTTTTACGACAGGCCTCACAGATACACAGTTTACATGTGACCAGAACCTCGGGCTTGGCCTCAACATGAAATTGCAGTGGGGCTCGGTACTGTATGCTTGTTTGCTTAGCAATCAATCCCAGTCTATTGACCTCCTTATAGAAGAGTGGAATGTTCTCCACAAACTCTACCTATGGAACGTCTGGACGGATGAAAGTAGGAACAGCGGATGGACGGATGAATGAATGGATGGATGGATGGATAGATGTTGATAGACAGACAGATGGATGGATAGACAGATAGATATATTGATAGATAGATATATTGATAGACAGACAGACAGACACAGACAGACAGACATATAGACACATAGACAGACAGATAGATAGACAGATAGATCGATAGATCGATAGATTAGATTGTTAGATAGATAGATCGATAGATCGATCGATAGATAGCATCACAGTATGTTCTCCCTGGTCATAGGAGTTGATATGAAGTATAACGCTTCCATGATTTGTTTCCTACTGATTCAAGCCAAATATCTCTGGGAAAAAAACAAACCCCACACACACATTAATAACTACTAATCCCATAGAGAAAATTGCTTTCCAATCCCAACAGACATACAGACTATCTATTCAAGACAAATCAGTCATTTGATTGAGTGTGTTTTTAGTGAGCTTTTGGAATGAGGCCAGCCTCACAGAGACGTTTAAACATTTAAACTCCAAATATGCCACTGCTCGACACAGATGGTGTGTGTGTGTGTGTGTGTGTGTGTGTGTGTGTGTGTGTGCGTGTGTGCGGACACACAAGCGTATCAATATATTCAGGACAATTTGAAGTGTATTTGTTTCATTTGGACGTGCAAACAATTAGTCGGCCTGCAGGTTCATTCATTTCAATGATTCAAAGTCATCCGGAATCTCAAGAAATTAGAATATCACATAAAACCAATAAAAGACAAGTGAATTCTATAATAATATCATCATGGAAAGGAGGCCCAGCCAGTATTGAGAGTAGAAACTGTATGTGAACTTAGTTTTGAGAAAGGCGACATTTCTCTGGTAAAGATCCTCGATCGGCAATATTCTGATTTATTGAGACTTACTTGTATTACTATATCTTCTGTGTGTGTATGAATATGAGTGTGAGTGTGAGTTGGAGAGTATATACATTTCTGTGTGCTTTTGTTTGTGTATTTGTGAATGAATGAATGAGTGAGTGAGTGAGTGAGTGAGTGAGTGAGTGAGTGAGTGAGTGAGTGAGTGTGTGTGTGTGAGAGTGTGAGTGTGCATGTGTGTGTGTGAGTGTGAGTGTGAGTGTGCATGTGTGTGTGTGTGTGTGTGAGTGTGTGTGTGTGTGTGTGTGTGTGTGTGTGTGTGTGTGTGTTTAAGGAGTTGACTCACATGGTCTCGTCGTTGAGGAACTCCAGCTTGCCGGCCACCTCGTCATAGTCCTCTCCCGCCTTGGCAGTGCCCTCCTGAGTGTGGTATGGGATGGCCACCTTCCCTCGTGCTCCGGACGTGCGGTGCACCTTCACCTGCATGATGCCAACGCTCTCGCTGACCCGCGTGGACGCGCTCTCGAACGTGAAGATGCCCGCATGGTCGTCGTCGTAGATGGTCACCGTGGCGGTGTGGTCGTTGCCCAGCGCTGCTTTGGGCGGCATCGGGGACGAGTTGAGGGCGGTAAGACCCATGAGGCTGTTGCCGGGGGCAACTGCAGCCGGGTCGAGCACGGATACCTCGGCGCGGTGCACCACACGCGGGTTGCTCAGGTGCACGTAGAAGTGCTCGTCCTCCTCGAAGATGTCGTCGTCGATCACGCCTACGGTGAACTCCTTCAGCGTCTCGCCGGGCTTGAAGACCAGTGTGCCTTCGGCGAACTCGTAGTCTGACCCCGCGTTGGCTGTGCCGTCCTCAGTACGGTAGTCCACCTGGGGCAAAAAGCACAAAGCAAAAGTCTTTAGATTAGCAAGTAAAAGGAACTGCTGGAGGGCTGCTAAATTATATGACTGGTTCTCATACATTTTAACCAGTCTTATCCAATCCAAATGACATTTGAGAATATATATCTATATCTGTCTCTCTCT
>JAODXP020004600.1:2500-5000 GCA_027497455.2 Sardinella longiceps | reverse complement strand
CTGCCCCCCTCAGAGCCACACAGGGAGACCCTGCTGAGCAGCCACAGGATGCCACACACTGGAGAGGGCTAATGACTAGCTGCTAATCGCTAACTGTTAATCGCTAACGGCTAACTGTGTCAGATTCACTTATAGTGCCAATCGATAACTGCTAATCGCTTACGGCTAACGATGTCAAATATTACTTATTGTGTTAACTGCTAATTGCTAACGGCTAACTGTGTCATTCACTTATAGCCTTAATCGATAACTGCTGATCGCTAACTGTGTTAGATATCACTTTTTTGCGCTAACTGCTAATCTCTAACGGCTAACTGTGTGTCAGATTCACTTATAGTGTTAACTGTTAATTGCTAATGTTAACGGTGTGTCAGATTCACTTATAGGCACGAGGATGAGCAACCAGCTGTCAGGAGATACAGGATCCCAGGATATGAGGTACGGATGCGGTTTCACAAAACGCACACACAGAAACACACACACACACACACACACACAACACACACCACTGCCTGGGTTCAGCACTGTTTTTTTGTTCAAACCATATCTAACTTGTTATCAAACCACTTCTATTGTATGTGAAAAACAAAATTGTGAAAAACAAAATCACTCAAAAAAGTCTGCATTAACACAAGACTTGTACACATTTGTATTTACATTTGTATTATTGAATTGATCAGCATATAATTAAAAGTGGTCATATAAGCATGAACAATCCAAAAATAATACACAAATGAACAAAGATATGCTTTTTTCACTCTTTGGTCTAATGGCGGACGCACATTTCCACAACGTTGGCCGAAAATGTGTTCTAGGGCTGTCTTTTAGAGTCTTAGTGCAAAATTTGAGAGGTTTCAGAAGCGCGGCAGGCATCGGGTGACCTTCGCTGACTGGTTTAAGGCTGATTCAACATGCAATCGGCCGCTAGTGTCGAGAGGAACGTCATTGCATTTTCTTTCTGTCACCTATGGAAGGCTCAGCTGGACTGAGGCACAGTACACATGCAATGTGATCGCAAACCGTACTCTAGCATAGTGAATTGTTTACCTCACTCATGTCAGATGTAGCGCTAAACCGCGCAAACATCTGATGATCAACGATAGACGAGTTATTTCAGGAGCCAGAAATCCTTGAATCTGACTGGACAAACGGCTTGTCCATCAATTTAATTGACGTACACTTCAGCCAATCACATCAAAACCAACCGATGACGCTGGTTACGTTTGTTGGATTGGTTGGATTCAAAACAGTTGCTTCTTCGCTACGTCACACCCTCTACAGCAGCCAGCAGCCAGCAGCCCTGATTGGTTCAGTTAGAGAATATTGGGCTTGAAATCGCTCTGAAAGGCTTCAACATCAGATCGTTGCGTGGAAGTGCCTTAAAGTTATGTAGCGCATCATCTGACGTGAGTGAGGTAAGTGAATTGTATGATATGGCATTCAAAGGGCATCATCAGTCTGAACTTTAGAGTAAAACCACGCTGGTTTTAATGTTTTCTAATGAGTGTCAACGTTCATTTCACCCAATATCAGAACTAGCTTGTCTGCTAACTCTCTGAGATTAGCATACGTTGTTATGGTAAACAAAAGATGACCCTAAGCATAGATACTAGAACAGAAGACGTGTGGGAGAGCAGTGTGGGAGGATGAATTGGGTAACATGGACGTTTGCCATTGGTGGAGCGGTGACACTTTTCTGAGAAAAATCTTGATTGTGACAAGTGCAGTCGGGGTTGTTGTCACTCAGCTAGGTGTGTGTTCGCTATTAGAGCCAGGGCTTTGTGTGTATGTACTAGCATGGCACTTTCAATGGTAGATGCCCGCTAGAACATAAGCCACCAGCCATCAGCCATCAGTCACACACACACACACACACACACACACACACACACACACACACACGCACTTAGACACACTGTGATGGTAAGGTTTCAATTCTAGATGCTTGCTAACGTAAGGCCACCTTTCAGAGATGTCAGTAACTCTACCAGACTCCCTTCGCACGCACACACACACACACACACACACACACACACACACACACACACACACACACACACACACACACACACACACAGAGTGCGATAGTCTGAAAGCTGAGCTCATGATAAGTGATGGTGGTTCACCTTCCCGGAATATTAATGGCCTCGCCACGGAACTCAGAACCCTGCCCTTAAGCACGCAATCCGCAGGCTGATGGAATGGGCCATGACAGAACTCTTAGATCAACTGCAAAGGGGGCGACGATCCAGACAAGCACCCACACACACACACACACACACACACACACACACACACACACTGCTGGCTGCAGGCTTTAGAGTTTTAGAGTCTGGGGAGTCACAAAACTTTACGAAAGTCAGTGATGAGTTTCTTTTTCATGAATGAAGGAAGGAGAGGAGAGGAGGAAAGGAGGAGGGGAGGAGGAGAGAAGAGAGGAGGGGAGGAGGAGAGAAGAGAGGAGGGGAGGAGAGATCTGAGATGCCCTTCTCTGAATGTC
>JAODXP020004599.1:0-41976 GCA_027497455.2 Sardinella longiceps | reverse complement strand
TTTGAAAATTCCTTTTAAATCTCTGACTGTTGTTTTGTTTGGTCCTTTAGGATCTTGCCTGATATAAACACAGTGATCTGTAAAAATGATGTCGACATGCTACGGCAAATACTGAAGAAAGTGCCTGAAAAACACCTGATTAAACCAAGCCAAGAGGGTTTTATACATTTGCATGATGCTGCATACTATGGGTTTTTGGATTGTTTGAGGGTGCTTGTTAGAGGTAGGCCTATGCCATGAAACTATTATTTTTATCCATTTTTTCCAGTAAATTTGTAATGTTGTAATATCCCTAATACTCTGCTTCTAACACCTCTGATGGCACCAACTGAAGCCTGTCCCCAACATATCAACACGCGAACAACCCACTATGAAACACCTCTGTCCATCGCTGTTTGTCATCAACACTTGCAATGTGTAGAGTGTCTTCTGGAGGCTGGAGCAGACCCTAACATATCTAACAAAGAAGGAGAAACAAGTCTCTACACTGGTATGTGATTTTTAGAATATAAACAATTTTCAAGTAGATTTCAATTAGAATAAAAACAAGTTTCAATTAGACATCTAAACACTATTAACACACACACACACACACACACACACACAAACACACACACACACACACACACACACACACAAATATATGATTATTACTTTGTATGATTGCAGCATGTGGGAGGAATCATGAGATCATAGCGGAACTGCTTCTGCGAGCGGGAGCTAACGCCGTTAGGGCCACTAATGACGGACTGACCCCCTTCATGAAGCTGCACGCAACAGAAACCTGGTCTTGTGCAGACTACTAGTGCATGCCGGTGCAAAGGTATTTGCTAGAAGTCGCCACGGCATTGAGCCATTGTTCACAGCTGCCCAAGGAGGGTGTCCAGAAGTGGTGAACTTTCTCATTAGACATGGTGAGCTGTCCTTTCCCATTCCAATCCTACTGCAACAAAATATATGAATTTCTCCAGTTTCTAGATTAACTTAATTACTATGTTTGTATTTTCAAGGGGCAAATATAAATGGACATGCTAATGATGGAGCCACACCCTTGTATGAAGCAGCAAAAAATGGCCATGAAGAGGTGGTGAAGTTTCTTCTGTCTAAGAGAGCCGATGCAGACAAAAAAACTCATGCAGGACTGACACCTCTTCACATTGCATCAAAGAATGGACATGCTGGGTTGGTAGTTTTTAGTTAACTGGCAGCTTCATTTCACTGTGCTAACTAAATGATTGTATGATAATACAATGTTAACCAATGTTAGCGTAGGCTAAATAGTAACAAGTACTGGTCTTGGATTTGGCGAATTCCACTATACTCGGTCTACTTAATGGTAGAAAAGGTCAGATTAAATGTGCTACTTTAAAGGAGGAATCCAGTGTAAATCAATCCATAGCCCTGTTGTTCAAACTCACCAAGTGCTGTTGGTAGGTAAAAGAATAAGGATGACGAGGTGATAATGGCAAATAGGAAAGAATGGCAAAGTGGAGGTTTTACGGCAACATGCGCAGCACAGAGAGGGAGTTACCCCTGCTGAGACATTATTTCCATTGAACCGGTCACTTCAAAGGCTGTTATCCCGCTTATGTCCAGTTTGTATTCATCTCCTGTATATTTAAGCATGTGTTGAAAATATAAAAACATGCAACGACAATTAACTGAAGTTAACCTGTTCGGTTGGGGTACTATTTTCGTGTGAAAGGTGGTTGTAAGGCTGTAAGTAAGGCTGCTTACTGTTGTTATAGTTACCATTCTAAAAAGCATTGGAATGGTGGTAAAACTATTTAACACAAAAGCGTCAGGTAGCTGGTTATACGAAAGTAATGGCCACCCCATCATCAGAGAGGAGAATTGCATTCTGAGGGGAGACCAAGCAGTGAATCGTCAACTAACACTAAGTGAATGGGGCATAACAGCTTTCTTTCAGTTTCATTTCATTATGTCCCATTGAGTCAGCATTAGTAATCAGTTTTTTATTCCATCTATATAGCATCAAATTTTCTTGTTATTTTTCTTAAAGACAGCATTCACTTGCCTGGAGCAACAGAGCTATTGACTGATTCACACAGGATTTCTCCTTTAATTTACAGCCTGCACATCCAATTCAAGGGTGTCATAAGTAAATGTGTTCTAATTCTAAATTTTACCTACACAGTAACTGGGAATCTGTTACCTTGTAGGGTAGGCTATTTCACAGGTTGTACATAGCCTAGGGTAATTACTTATTTACCCATTCTATGGTTGTATATTATAACAATATAACAATTAAAATTTCTATTTGGTTATCTCCCTCTTACTAGCTCATGGTGCAATAGGAACAGCACATACCCACTGACTATCAGACATCTTAACCTGCCATAACCTCCCACTCTCTATGCACTTTAACCCTAATGCACTTTATCATGTTTAGCATATCCTGTAATTTAACGGCTGTCCAATGTCTGCTGGCACCCTCTCTGTTTACTGTCCATGTCTACCCATAGTTATATTTATTGTATGTGCTTTGCAGCTGTGTGTCTTGTCCATTGTTTGTATTTGTTTTTGTTTGATTGATGTTCGATTGATGTTGGGGATATGCCACAAAAATTCCTATCAACTTTGTTGACATGAACAACAAAGAACTTGAACTTGAACTTGAATAATTTATAATGTACATAATACATAAAACTGCATTTAATATACATATTTTTCATTTCTTCTATCCAGAGTTGTGTCCTTACTGATTCCACACACCAATTTGACCTGTATCTATCGATGTGGCATCAGTCCACTCCATCTCGCAGCTGAGGAAGAGGAAGATGAGATTTTAGCGATGCTAATCCATAGTGAATTAGATGTGAACACCCTCCTCTCAAGAGATTACTCAGAAAGGTACGAAGATCGGCGAAGCACGGCTCTCTATTTCACTGTCTGTGGGAACAATTATGAAGGAACTTCAATGCTGCTAGCAGCAGGTGCCTCTCCAAATCTGGACATGTTCAGCCCTCTTGTATTGGCTGTGAAGGATAGAGACCGGAACATGGTCAATTTGTTGCTAGCATATGGTGCTAACGTGAACGCCTGCATTCCAACACAGCCCACCATCTTTCCAGCCGCTCTTCTCTTCTGCCTGAGCAACATGTCCATGCTCAAACTGCTGCTTGATAATGGGTGTGATGCTAGTGCCTGTTTTATCTGTCTCTATGGAGACAACACACATCCTTACATCAAGCCTAAACGCAGAGGGTATAATCAGCACTGGCATGAAACTGAAGTGCCACATAGCAGAACAGCACAGGTAGGGAATGCCGTGTGTGTGTGTGTGTGTGTGTGTGTGTGTGTGTGTGTGTGTGTGTGTGTGTGTGTGTGTGTGTGTGTGTGTGTGTGTGTGAGTGTGTGTGTGAGAGAGAGAGACAGAGAGAGAGAGAGAGAGAGAGAGAGAGAAACCATTCTGATACTGTACATTGTAGCCTATGTACTACTCAACCAATGACAATTTCTTTCTCATTCTACTTGTATCTAGTTCTGTGAAACACTGGCTGATCCTTTCCATGCGCCCTGGGCAGGACCTGTAATTGATCTCCTACTTGATTATGTGGGTCCAGTAAAACTGTGCTCCAGACTCATGGAACTTCTAGACAGCAACAAGGACTGGGCCTACATAAAGGAGAAAACTAGTTAGTCTGATTACCGGCCACACTAACCCAATTTTCTTGTTTTAACATGTTTCAATAACTCACAATGAGTCACTACACAACTTCTGTATTTTTTCTGCTTGATTGCTGACAATAACCTAACCCTGAAATATCCTTGAAACTTTCAGAGCCACCCTTCTCCCTGATGCACCTGTGCCGGCTGAGGATTCATGAGTTAGTGGGACCCCAGAGAGTGAGGAGGATGACCAGCCTTCCTCTGCCGAGACGACTCATCAAGTACCTGATTTACGACAAGACAGAGTCAGAAAAGTTCCTTTATCATGGCTCTAACTAAATGTACACCTGTTACTAAATACACACCTGTGGGACGAACAGGACGGGAAAAAAGGCCATTTGATCATTTTGAGCGTCCACATCGAAATGATTGAATGACGATATGTCTATCAAACTCAACTGTCATTTGGCAAACATGGCAGCCCCTTTGTAACCACACAAACATGGCAGCGCCCTTGTAACCACACATAATGGGGTGGATAAGGAACAGATAAGGTGTGCATGTGAAAGAGCATTTGTACTTTTCAAGATTTGTAGATTTATTGTAGATTTATTATTATTACCTCCACCAATGAGGTTATGTTTTCGGTCTTGTTGGTTTGTCTGTTTGTTTGTCTTTTTGTCTGTTTGTCAGCAGGATAACTCGAAAAGTACTGCACGGATTTGGATGAAATTTTCGGACAATGTGTATATTTGGACAAGCAAGAGCTGATTAAATGTTGGGGGCGATCAGTGATCCAGAACATGATCTGGAATGTATATTGTGTCTGTGACCACATTGCCTTGGCGGAGGTCTGCGCTCTCTGAGCACTTTTCTAGTTGTAGTTATTATTACCTCCGCCAAGGAGGTTATGTTTTCGGTCGCGTTCGTTTGTCTGACTGTTTGTCTGTTTGTTTGTCAGCAGGATAACTCGAAAAGTACTGCACGGATTTGGATGAAATTCTTGGACAATGTGTATGTTGGTACAAGCAAGAACTGATTCAATTTTGGTGGCGATCGGTGATCCAGATCATGATCTGGAATGTATATTGTGTCTGTGACCACATTGTCTTGGCGGAGGGCTGCGCTCTCTGAATGCTTTTCTAGTTGTTGTTGATATTATTTATTATTTTATATCTGTGGCAATACATGGTTTCAGCAGTGTTTAATAATATAAATCATTTTTAATCAAGGACACTACATTTTAGTATGCTTTTTGAAACTATTGCATTCCTAATTATTGATTCTCAAAGTAAAAAAGGAGGAAAAAAACCCGTAGTTGAAACATATATCATATGTTGATTCTGATTGTTATTCTTGGATGTATGGAAACGTGTGCCTGAAAAATGTGAAGTAAAGAAAAGTAAAGAATGTTATAATTTGACTGATTGACAAATATATTCAGACGACACAATGTAATCAGCACTTACATAACATGCATTTGAAAGTTGCATTTTGTTTTTGTTTTTCTTTGCTCCTGCAAAGACTGTCTGCATAAAGCAGGAGACTTACTCCCCCTGGTGGTGACAAATCAGTGGCCTTCCCACAGCATCTGACCCTTCTGGGATGGACTGTATAGCTTGAAAGACCCACATACATACATGGGGTAGACAGTTTTGTAGAAAAATATTTTTTTCACTCTGAAACATTTGATCAAACACAGGAGATATTAATATTTAATCGTTGCTCTGTAACGACTCTTTTGATGAGACTAACATCTTGATACCAAGTCAGCCTCGTAGGATGTACGCCAAATGCACTCAGTTGGCAGCAAAACGACATGTAGACAAGGTCAACAAACCTGTTAACCTGAAATGAGAGACTCCATAGAAATAGTCCTTGACCATTAGAATGAGACATGCAGATTCATTAGACAGCCAGGCTGTGCACAGAGAACACTTTTACAGAAGAAAAGGTTCCATCACAAGTAAGAAGTAAGTTTCCATTTTTTTGGCATCTCTGGCATTTTCATACTTTTCAGAACTGTAGAAGTGCAGTAAAGAATGCACAGTGCTATACAATGGTAAAAATAGTAGGCCTATCCACTGCAATGGTTTACTTCAACTGTAATACAATTTAGGCTATGCTGTACACGCACACACACACACACACACACACACACATACATATATATATATATATACTATGCATATGTTAAATGTTATTCTGACATGTGTTCCCAGTGCTGACAACAGTATTCATTTTTCTTTTACTAATTGTTCAGGTAAGATAATATGATATCCAGAGATATTCCAGAACTTACATTACATCAGTGTTTCTGTGGGGCGGGCCCCACTGGTGGGGCGCAGACACATGACAGGTGGGGCGCAAGACATCTCTTTACAATCTACCAACGATCACACCATGCCCCCCGAATTCACAGTTATTTGTCAGATATGCGCAAATGACAGTTTATTGAGCTTTCCAATGGTGTAATTTGCTTGTTGCTGTAATGAGGGGTTTGAGAGAAATTGGGCTTTAAATTAGTAACATAAAAATTCATGTTAACATTAACAAAAATCCTGTACTCGCAAAGTATTCCTCACGGAGATACATGTATTGTGCGCAAATTGAGCCATCCAGGTGGGGCGCGAAAATTCTCTGCCTTCCAAAGTGGGGAATGACAGAGGAAGTTTGAGAACCACTGCATTGCATACAGTACCTCACATACTGTATAAAAGTGCTTTGGATTTTGAAACAATTAGTGTGAATTTGGAAAAAAAATATACATATGCAACATATCACTGTTTAAATGATAAATCTAGTTGGAATCAGTCAGTAGACCTGTCCATAAGAGAACAAAATGAGAAAATATGATGCAATAAAGAAAACAAACAACAAATTGATCACTAATGTAAGCCGAATGGGGCAAAGTTAAATGGAGCTGAAAGTAATCTATTGTTTCCCATGCACTTAGTGTTCACTATTCAATGTTGTATCAAATATTCCTGTTCTTTTTCCTAAAGACAGCACTTTGGGGCCTCTAACAACAGGGTTGTGGATTGATTCACATCAAATTTCTCCATTAAAATGACCAGTGTTGGGCAAGTTACTGCAAAACTGTAATGCGTTACTTATTACTTGTTACTGTCATTTTAAAGTAGTCCCTTACATTACAATATTATTGTTTGGAAAATGTAAGGCATTACATTAGCCTGACATAGCCCGCCCATAATACGAATGTTCATCCGTATCCATGGTCTGGGAACGGTCCTCTGGGGCGTGTTTACATCGGTAGAGAGTCTACCGGCCAATAAGCGAAGCTGATTAGACGAGCTTTCCAATCGTTTCAAACCAGGAGTGAATGCCCTCCCCTCCGCAGTATAATCGCGTCAGGTTAAAGAACCTCCAGACCATGAATACGGATGAACAGCAGTATTATGGTCGGGCTATGTCAGGCTAGCATTACATTACTGTTGCATTACATTTAAGTTACTCTTCAGGCCCTCCGGTAGCCTATGACCTTCATTAGTTCGTTATCAATGTTAAGAATGACAAGCGAAGACAGTGAATTTCTACATCTTATTTAGCCTACATCATACATCATCACTTCATTACTTTTACCTTCTATATCAAACTTTAATTTTATCTCTTGTATAATCACCAATATTTTTTAAGAAATATATATATGTACTTTTATCTTCATGTATTTATCATAAGTATCATTCTTTTATCATAAGTATCATTTTTTATCATAAGTATATATTTTTTTTCTCTTTAATATTTTTTTGTTTGTTTTATTTTGTTTTTAAGCACATTGAATGACTATTGAGTATGATAATGTGCTATATAAATAAACTTGAACTTGAACTTGAAACTTGAACATTAAGTCCGGCACAGCAAACGTTTTACCCTTGCTGACCTCTCAGTGATTTTTGGCGAATTTATATTGAGGGAAAAAACACCACATAATTCCAAGTTAAAAATGCATTGTAACTTGAGTTACTGACAATTGTACCGAGGAAAATATTACCAGTTTTTTTTTTCTGTAATGCCTTACATTACCAAGTTACCACAAAAAGCAATGCATTACAGTAATTAGTTACTTTTGTAACTAGTTACTCCCAACACTGAAAATGACTACATATATTTCAAAGTAACACCAATTACTATTGCAAACTCATGTCTGGAGCTGATACTTCAAAACAACTTTTATGAACTGACTGAACCTAGAACGTTACAGATCATCAAATGAATGTTATTCCAAGTTACATACTGAAGTTCTAACTAAATGGAGTGATGTGGTGTGGGTATCAGGGTTTCGCCTTCAAGAAAATTTATCACTGCTGTAAACATTCAAAATCGTAGGCCTATATCTTATAACTGACCCACCTTGCCAGATAAATAATTTCATGAGGTCCTCAGTATTACATTTTGGACAGATATCAGAATCTTCTCATGGGAGGTGGTGTTAAATTCATACAAGTGAATTTCTAGGTCAGTTATTTTCTATAATTATATCAGACATACTGTAACATCAGTAAGGTCAAATATTTTGTTTGACCATAACAAATGTTAAACCTCTTGTCTTACTTACTTCAGAATAAGACAGCACACCATTTCATTCTCTACCGGGCAGACAAAAGAATATCAAAGTCCATTGGACTATCTTGTTTGTTTTGCAAGTTCCATCATGGCTACCTTGGCACCGCAATCTGGACCTGGTCAAGGTTTTGAGGACTACAGCATGTACAGTGGCTTGTCTGATGAAGAGTTGATTCAGCTGGCTATTGAACGCAGCATGACGGACAACTGCAGCTCTCCCACAGTGTCTCATTTTTATTCACCCCCTGAAGAAAACTCCGAACCCTCTGAAGATTATCTCCACATGCGTCGAGAAAATCAGAGATTTCAGAGACAAGCAACTTTGCACAATCTGGACACCAGTTCTTCTGTTAACCCACCTGAAACCACCAACCTCCCCAGGTGAAACTTGTCTGCCAGTTCTGTAACACCACATTTCTAGGAGCCATTTGTCTTGCCATACAAAGAGAAGTAGCTAAAATGGCAAAATTTGTGAAATACAATGGTTAAGATTGACAGTTTTGCAAACACTTCTGTTCTGAGAATTTTCGGTTGTTGCTGGAGCATCTCCCCAGCTCGCCACAAAGGCAACCGTTGAACAATCCATCCTAAAACGCATGAAATGTCTGTTTACAAAGGTATTCACTAAAATGCTGACATAAATATCATCGCAAAAAATACGACTTTTATTAGGTTCTAGTAGACTATTGATTTGGATTTCTTGTGAGTCACATAGCCTACTAATGAGGTTGAACATCAAACTATGACGAAACTTGCTAGAAGTGTTATTTTTCAGTGATATTTATGTCAGCATATCAGTGAACACAGACCACTTGGTGAATTGTTCAACTGAACATATGCTGCCATTGTGGAGGTGGGGAGATGCTCATGTCAATCTTAACCATCGTATTTCATCGTAAACAAACCGAAAACAAGGCTTAATGTCACAAGGCTCTTACCTCACTCAGGTCAGATCATGCGCTACGTAACTTTCGTAAGGCACTTCCGCGCATCGATCTGATGTTGAAGTCCTTCAGAGCGATTTCAAGCCCAATATTTTCTAACCGAACCAATCAGGGCTGCTGGCTGCTGTAGAGGGTGTGACGTAGCGAAGAAGCAACTGTTTTGAATCCAACCAATCCAACAAACGTAACCAGCGTCATCGGTTGGTTTCGATGTGATTGGCTGAAGTGTATGTCAGTTAAATTGATGGACAAGCCGTTTGTCCAGTTCGATTCAAGGATTTCTGGCTCCTGAAATAACTCGTCTATCAGTGACCATCAGATGTTCGTGCGTTAGCGCTACATCTGACGTGAGTGAGGTAAACAAGGCTCCTGAAAAGTCCTAATTTTTCAATTCACTTTTTCTACTCATAAAGCCAGGAGGCACAGAGTTCCCATGTGTGTGCTGAAGACAGACTAAAGGTGCTTTCCTGGAAGAGGAAAAGAAATGGGGGTTTGGAGGTTACATTCAAACCTGTGGAGTAAGTATACTAAATCAATGTTTCATTCAAACCTGTGGAGTAAGTATACTAAATCAATGTATCGTTTAAATATTTGTGATGATTTGTGACTCTCTCCTACAGCACGCATCTATGGATAGAGTTGTCTTGAATTTGTCAGTTTCATGTTTGAAGTAGAGCTGTCAAACGATTAAAAAAATTGATCTGATTAATCACAAAATTTTGCAATGTTTAATCAAGATTAATCACTTTTAATCGCAACTCATTGCCTCCAGTAAGAATATGGATGCTAGGGTATGTTGGATCCTTATTTTGCCCCTTAAAGACCTTGATGCTAAATAGCTGGCTTTGTTCTTCACAAATGGGGCAATTCACACCTGTCCCCTACCCCCAAGAATTCCCCAAACATGTTGTTGGACATTCAGGATCTAGGCCATAATCTTTGTCTAGTTTGACTTGATAGCTGAGCCATTTTCTATCTTAAACTGAACATAATACATGCCATGAAAGTGGAACAATATCAGGATTAATCTGAGTTAATTTTTAAAATCTGATACATTTTTTGGATTAATCACTTGATTAATCAGTTAATTTTGCCAGCACTAGTTTGAAGCCTTATTTATTTAGGCCATATTGGGTAATATTAGAGTCCAGTAAAATGTAATCAAGCATTTTATGTTCGAGCATGTACTGTACGTTCAAGTGTAATATTACTTTGGGCACCCAATGGAACCTGGAACACAGGTAAGCCAACTTCTACTTTGGTCCTACAGGAACTTGCCAGCTGTGATGACAGCCATTCTGATGAATGACACCAAAACACTCCTGCAAGTTTTGCAGACACAACCTTCTGACATACTGAACACACCAAGCAAAGAAGGCTGGATACACATACATGAGGCTGCATATTATGGTCATGAGGAATGTCTCAGAATACTTGTAAACGGTACGATTGAAAGATGTGTTTGAGACCACATATCAGTTAGTAGAAGCTATTGCTATAAATTTGTCCATGAGCAAAGCACAACGTCTGAGGCCTTTTAATTTTCCATTTTACAACCGTTTATGATTGTCATATTGATACCAACTACAGCTTTCCATAGCATGATCAATACACGGACCAAAAAACGGCAGACTCCTCTGTTGTTGGCTGTTACTCGTAACCACTTGCCATGTGTCCAGTTTCTTCTTGAGGCCGGAGCAGATCCTAACATCGCCAATTCATCCGGAGAAACACCTCTCTACAGAGGTATACGTTTCAAATGATATTGCTCTTTAGATCTTTACCAAGAATGCTCATCACTGAACAAATCCATCCTTTACAGCTTGTGAGAAGGCAAATGAGGAAATGGTGGATCTTCTACTGAGGAGTGGTGCCAAACCCTCACAGGCCAATGCTGATGGACAGACACCATTGCATGAAGCAGTACGACTCAAAAGTGTCGCCATATGTAGCCTTCTGCTGAACGCTGGAGCAAACTTTAGGGCCAGGAACATGTATAGAATTGAGCCACTATTCATGGCTGCCCAGGGAGGTGGTGCAGAAGTTCTGAGCTTCCTCATCAAACATGGTTAGTTTTAGCAATATTTTACACCACGCTGGTCACACAAGACAATTTTATGCGATTAAATTGATGAGTTCAGATTCAAAAGCCTCTAAATACATTTTTCCAAAATATAAAAAAATTGAGATGTTTAAATAATATTTTCAAGGAAACCTCTATCAAACTGCAATTAAAAGATTTTTCTCAAGTATAAACAAATCAGGCAAAATCAATACAATTTGAGTTTAACCGATAATACAGTTTAAAAATATGTATATAAATCATTTGCAATGGCACTTTGGTTTTTTCTCTTTTTTTGCATTTGAACTCTTCAATTGGTTCAAATGTAGCCAAGTAAAATACTGATTCATGTTGAACAATTTCTCTTACTGTACAAAGGGGCCTGTTTTGAATGTCAGGCAAAGGATGGAGCAACACCTTTGTATGAGGCATCCAAGAATGGTCACGAGGAAGTGGTGAAGGTTCTTCTGCCTAAAGGAGTAGATGTCAACAAAACAACCAAATCAGGATTGACCCCTCTTCATGTTGCTGCAAAGAATGGACATGCCAGGTTGGTAATTTTGTGATTCAAATCTTGAATTGCCTGCTTATTTGAATACATTTTAATCATTTTCCTGAGAATTAGCAATGCAAATCAAAACAAATAAAATCAATGATGAATTAAGATGTACAACACTGTACAACTGATGTACAACATCTTTTTGTAACTTTTGTATTATTTTTGGGCAGAATTGTATCCTTATTGATTCCACACACGGACAGAGCGCTCATACAAAAGAGTAGAATAAGTCCACTTCACCTGGCAGCAGAGCATAACAGAAGTGTGGTCTTGGAGATTCTCCTCGATGCAGGCTTTGCCGTCAACACTGTGCTGAAGTCCACCCATTCCCATATCTATGACGACCAGTGTTGCACAGCCCTTCACTTCACAGTGCGCAACAGCAACATAGATGCAGCCTCAATGCTTCTGGAGGCTGGTGCTGACCCCAATGTGGACACTTTCAATCCACTTCTGGTGGCAGTGAGAAAAGGAAATGCACCTATGGTCTCTTTGCTGGTGGAGTATGGTGCCAATGTGAATGCCTGTGTGCCAACACATCCCACCACCTTCCCTGGTGCTCTGCTCTTTTGCATGAAGCACACACCCATGTTAAAGTTCCTACTGGACAACGGATGTAATGCAGACGCCTGTTTCTATTGTGTCTATGGAGGAAACCCTCATCCACCCATTAAGAGGAGGCTTGCAACTAGAGATGAACTGGACCTTGATGGGGATTCTGATAGCCAACCTGCACAGGTTAGTGTTGTTTTGCTGTTGTTGTTGTTGTTGTTGTTGTTGTTTGTTTTGTGTTTTTGCAGCAGCAGTTACTTCACAATAAAACTCTTATGCCTGCTAAAATTGTGTTCATTGAACTTTTTATTTGTTATAACATAACAAATAAAGCTCAATGATTTCTAGTCAATTCAGAGGGGGGAAAAACACAATACAATTGCCTCATGGGACTTTACAGATATTTGGAGAAGCACCCAGTGGCAAGGATAAACTCCCTTCTTTTAGTAATTTTTGGAAGAAACCTTTGAAAGCTCCCTGACTCAAAGTTTCAACCCAACTGCCAGGGCCCAGTGGAAGAGGCACTAGCATTTTAAGCCATTTGGGAAATGCTAGCTCCAGTTATATTATTTGGAGAAAAAATACATTCAGATTATATCTGTTGTCTGTCCAAGTGACTTCTTTCAAACAAAAATTTTGCTATAATTAACCAGGAATAATTAATTTAGCTAAATTCTTTATATGTGAAGTTAGTACAGCTGTGTATAGAAAACATTTTTTGTGCTGTGGTTTGATAATACAATCACTGCATTACAATACTTTGGGGTGCCAATAATTGCAATAATTGGGCATTAATGAAACACAATGGATTAATGTGTTTGTTGTTGAAGGGTCTTTGTCCTTCCTAACTTCTCTTTTCTCATTTCTATCCAGTTCTGTGAGATTTTAGCCGATCCCCTCTACTCCAGCAGAGCAGGCCCTGTAATTGACCGTCTGCTAGATTACACTGGTCCTGTGAAACTATGTTCTAGAATCACAGAGCTTCTTGAGAGCAATGAGGACTGGATGTATATAAAGGAAAAATTGAGTGAGTACAATGACTTAGCTTTTAATTATTTAGCATTTGATAATATTACTACTACCTTTACTACTACTCTACTACTGCTACTGCTACTAGTAGAAGCTGTAGTAGTAGTAGTAGTAGTACTAGTAGTAGTAGTAGTAGTAGTACTAGTAGTAGTAGTAGTAGTAGTAGTAATAATAATACTAATATTAATAATAAACATGATTTTCTTCATGTGAATTTAAAATGATGACTATAATGATAGTTTCACTCCATATACGCTGGCATATATCAATGACCTTGAATGTCTTTCAAACTCTCAGGGCCAACCTTCTTCTCCTTGATGCATCTATGCCGACTGAAGATCCGCCAACAGTTGGGCCACCAGAGACTAAGGCAAATAATCAGTCTCCCTTTGCCTGGACGACTCATTAAGTATCTATTCTACGTCAGTGGAGAATCTCAGGACTTGTTTTCTTACTGTTTTGAATGAGTGTGTGTGTTTGTTGATTAAGTATGCACTCACCATGTCAATTGATAACCAACAAAAGGATGATTATACAAAGTGGTCTAGGTGAGAATTGCTAGCTGATAGGTTAAATTGTCATTACTTGGCATGATTAATGGAGTTACTACAGGGAACAAATAATGAATTAATTTAGTATTGCACCTTGTTCTCTGATGTTAAAATACAATATATTCAATTGTATTTTGTCAAAAAATAAGATCAAGTGATATTTTAGAAGCCTAATCAACCCCTCATAGCTTATTTTGCCTAAACAACGCCCCACTCTGGCCATCTCAATTGAACTGCAATGGCTTTGTGCTATTTGACATCACTTGTAGACTTTGTTCTAATTCACCCTTGTTTAAGTGGCTATTTCTAAATTTAAGATTTCTTTTTGAAAGAGGGCAGAACCATGCCTCATGTTCATGATAGCTCTTTGACCATGCACAACCTCTCTTAATTCATCAAAGCCAATGTAAAAGTGGTTTTCCATTCTATGTCTCCTTTAATTTGGATAGTTTGCCCATAGAAACTCCACAGATCATCAGTTAAGATTCTTCTTTGTAAAAAGAAATATCTTTGGTTTGTTTTATTGAAGGAAAGGTATATTTCCAAAGTTTGATGAGTAGCCTATAGGAGGTGTACATATTTCAGAACTAGGTGGTGTGGTCTTTGAAGTGTCCTTTGCCCTTAGGCTATTTCTTTTCTAAAGTGTCCCACATTTACAATGCTGTTTTTCAGTGTTGGTGTGGAAATACTCAAAACACATTTAGTTTGCTGTTTTTTTTTTACTTAAGCATTCTTTTAAATAAACTATAAATTAAGTTTACAGCCTAGCCTATATTTTTCTTCCATTTGACTCATGCTTTCATCCAAAAGTTGCTAAGTGAACCTAGACTCTATGGATTTGGAGATGAGCTATTGGCTTTCCTTTTTCAGCAGCATAACCAGCACAATGTTTAAAGATACAGCCTCTGAGATAAGTTAATAATTCAGTAAAATCTTGGACATTGAAGGCTGTGTGATAAGCCCACACTATATTATGCTTCTTTGCTTCTACAAAGTTCTCCCAAAATTGATTTCAATGCAATTGTCTGTCAATGGTTTCCTACCTATCTGTCAGACACTTTGTGAAATTAGGGAATGTACAGTAAAAACTCTTGTTAATAACTAAGGGAGTCCCACAAGGCTCAGTTATAAGGACAATTATCTTCACAATCTATATTAATAGCATAGTCCCTCTACTGTTCTGTACATCTCTATGCAAATTACATGATTTTGTACAAAACAATATGCCCTTCCAAAAGAAAACTAAAATACTTACTGATTAGAAAATAAGTGATAGACCTATTTGGGACTGGATTATTCCATAGGCCCATCAGGTCAAAACCCTTGACAGACCCTAGAATGGCCTTAGCTCTGAATACACAATGCAATGAGCCTACACATCAATCCAGTATGATCAATCAGAATGATATCCCATTCTGAATCCCAGTCTGAATGAAAAAAAATACACTAGCTTCATGGATTTTGAAAGTTTCATATCTTTTATTCATTACAGTGAGATTTAAGAGGGGAGTACTATGAAAATGTACAAAACATAGGAAGTATTGGAGTGCCCGTTGGAGGGAAAAGTTAGGATGATTCTAAGGGCCCAGCACTGACAGGGGTGCACAGAGCAATTCTTAAATATTAAAATCAATATTTGAGGGGCCCAAAATAATTTTTTGGCATAGGGCCCAAAATTTCTAGCAGCGCCCCTGACTGGCTTGATCTTCAGAGGGCCCATCTGGACAGTGCCAGTACAGATCACATACCACAGATATATCACAGTCTCTGTGGAGCTCACACGTCTCTGCTTTCATGAAGCACAAAAGTGCAGAGTGCAGAGACAGGTCATTGAACAAGGGAAAACAAGATAACATGCAGATTACTGCTGTGGACTGAAAGTGACGGGAAATTAAGGGGCTCTGGTACAATGCCTGTGTGTGTGTGTGTGTGTGTGTGTGTGTGTGTGTGTGTGTGTGTGTGTGTGTGTGTGTGTGCGTGTGAATGAGCGTCAGAGGCACATGGTGTCTAAACAAAGCCACAGCACAGCAGACACACACAGCCCTTGCAGAATACACTGACAGAGGAGTTAGATGACTAGGAGAGGGGGGGATTTGTGGATAGGTGAAGCAAGATATGTCACATCATTTCTCATTTCATCAACTCCGGTCTGCAAAAATGACAAACTCAGTGCAATGACAACTGCAATGTGCACTTCTCCAGAGTGGAAGGAAGGTCAAACTATCCCAACATTTTCCTGAGATGGGCAGGAGGGTTTGGGGATCATGATACAATGGTGTGTGATCCAGGTGCAATCGTGGTTCCAGAATGAACCATCTCTCAGAGCCCCATTTCCATTACTGATAAAGCGTGCCGTGTCGAACCGTGCCGAGCTGGTACCACAGTACCTTTCGTTTTCCACTGGATTAAAAGTACCGTTCGGTTGCTATAGTGACAGTGGAGTAAACTATGATAGCGTCACCAACGTGAAAAGACGGCAAGAACAATCGCTACAGTGAATGAAATAAATCGTTTTTTGTTTCATCTTGGTAAGTGGCTGTTTGCCACATACAACACCTTTATTTGGGGAAATTACATTATTTGCCTTGCCATCAATCTTGTCGTGCTAACACTGGTAGTTAACTGCTGAGCTAGCTGTCAAGGGCTTGTTTAGAATGTTAGCATTATGACGCTAGCAAGAATAGCAACCACTCAAGCCACACGTCATAATATAGTACCAGTTCAGCACGCTTGGTACCTCGACTGAAGGTGGTACCAGCTGGTACCAAAAATCGTACCGGTTCCATGGTACCAGTACCAGATTTTGCCAGTGGAAAAGCAAAATAAGCGTTCCGAGCCGAACCGAACCGAGCTGGTACCATGCAATGGAAACGGGGCACAAATGACAAAATGCATATGCATTGTCGGTCATCTTCCATGTGCCACCAGATGGCATTCTAATCTTTTATGACTAGCCTGCAGTTCACACAGATGATAACCTCATGTGTTTCCATGGCAAAGTAGGTTGAGGGGTCCTGAGTAGAAGTATCTATATCCAAATTCTAGGGTTGCCCCAGTTTTAGACATTGGCAAGACTCTTAATGTAAAAGTCGCTTTAAAAAAGTATGAGCACTGTTAAATAGATATATTTGTACAAATATGAATTCATACAAAATCTTTTTTGCTTGTTTGTTTGTATGTTTGTTTAACAACAGTATTGCATCATGGCAGATGACACCTGCTTTCTCACTGTTTTATGATAATAAAAATGGAACTTGCCCTAATTTGTTTACATACAAGACTTGACTTGGCTCATTAACCAGGGCAAATATCAGTTACTGTCACAGTGTGAGGGGGAGGGAGGGGGAATGGAAAATCATATTCCAATTCAGCTGTTCTCTTAACATTGATAGCATGTATGTCAAACCTTGAACTTGTACCAGGCTATTGAAAAGCATATGAAATGCTTTTAGAATCTACTTAAATCTCAATTGTTGCAAATCACAGGTTCCTGTTAAAGCTTTAGAAATGTACATTGAGACACAAAGGCACTGTCTGAATCTGTTATTGACTACGACAAAACAAACTTGATGCTGTGTATGAAACATTTGATATTCAATTGCCCTTCTAAGCATTTGGTACAAGAGTTTCTATGCTTAGTGGACTCTTTTAATCTCACACAATCTGTTATGGCTCCGACTCATATTAAGGGCCATACATTAGACCTTGTGCTGTCATCTGGTTTCTCAGTTAGCAATGTTGATATTGTTGATATCGGTGTGTCTGACCATTTTATGATTTTGTTTGAATCACTTTTGCTTTGTGCCCCGCCCCCGCCCCCATCCTCGAAGACTTACTCTTATGCCCGATCTATTAATTCTTCAACTGCCACTCTTTTCTCTGACACTTTTATGCTCAACCACACTTCTAGTATCCCAGTTGCACTTTCCACCCTTACTGACACTGAACATCTAGTCACTCTCTTTAACTCCTCTTGTTCCAACACCCTTGATAGTGTGGCTCCATTAAAACTTAGACGTTCTAAGTCTAAGTCTAATTCTACCCCCTGGTTGAATGACTCCACTCGCTCCCACAGACAACTCTGTAGGAGAGCTGAACGTAAATGGAGAAAAGATAAATTACAGGTGTCCTATGACATTTATAGAGATTCTCTTAAAATGTACCAAAGAGCTGTTAAGACGGCTAAGGCTGAGTATTATGCAGACTTAATTAATAGTAATTCTCATAGACCTAGAATCTTGTTTAGCTCTATTAACTCAATTTTAAATCCTCCTGCTGCCACTTCCACTGTTGCCCCTTCCACTGAGATCTGTGAAAAGTTTCTCAGATTCTTTATTGATAAGATTGACAATATCAAATCTCTTATTCCACCCTCAGATAATGACCCATCTGTTCCTATTTTATCACTCAGCTCTCTCAAACACTTCCAACTTGTGTCTCCCTTCCAGCTTTCTGAGGTGGTGTCTCACTTAAAACCTAGCACTTGCCACTTAGATGTGTTACCCTCTCGCCTTTTCAAGGAAGTCTTTACAGCCATATGTCCTAGTGTACTGGCTATAATTAATAACTCCTTGACATATGGAGAGGTCCCATCTAGTTTTAAGCAGGCGGTAGTGCAACCACTACTTAAAAAGCCTAATCTTGACACCAATGATCTTAAGAATTATAGGCCTATTTCCAAATTGCCTTTTATGTCTAAGATCCTGGAAAAAGTAGTCCTCTCCCAGGTATCTCCATACTTAAACAAGTTTAGCATTTTTGATAAATTCCAATCTGGGTTTAGATCCTTACACAGCACTGAATCTGCCCTGATCAAAGTCCACAATGACATCCTTCTCTCTGTTGATTCTGGTTCCTGTGCCCTCCTAGTCCTCCTCGACCTTAGTGCTGCATTTGACACAATAGACCATTCCATTCTTGTAAAAAGATTGGAAGCTGAAGTTGGTCTACAGGGCACAGTACTGCAATGGTTTAAGTCTTATTTGAGCAATAGAACCTTTTCAGTCAGGTTGGATAATTATTCCTCTTCTTCTGCTCCAATCAAGTGTGGTGTCCCCCAAGGGTCCATTTTAGGTCCTCTTTTATTTTCACTGTATATGCTCCCACTTGGATCAATTTTTGAAAAATACAGTGTTCAATACCATTGCTATGCAGATGACACACAGTTTTACCTTCCAGTCACTCCTGGTGACTCTGGCTCTTTGGTAAACCTGTTTAACTGTCTTAATGACATCAAATGTTGGATGGCCATGAATTTCTTACAACTTAATGAAAAGAAAACTGAAGTGATCTTATTTGGGCCTCCTACTTCTGTTTCTGACCTGAGTAATGCTCTTGGTCCCTTATCTTCAAATTTCAGTAGTGTAGTCAAAAACCTTGGAGTCTACCTGGATTCTTCACTCACATTCAGTAATCAAATAAGCAGTGTGGTGAAGGCCAGTTTTTTCCAATTGAGAACTATTGCAAAGTTAAAATCTTTCCTCTCTGCTAAAGACATGGAAACACTAATTCATTCATTCATCACTTCAAGATTAGACTATTGTAATGCACTTTATTTTGGCCTTCCCAACTCTTCTATTGCTAGATTACAAATGGTTCAAAATGCTGCTGCTAGATTGCTTACTGGAACTAAGAAGCGTGATCACATCACTCCTGTGCTCTGTGAACTGCACTGGTTGCCAGTGAAATATAGAATTGAGTTTAAATTGTTACTTTATGTTTTCAAAGCCTTACATCATTTAGCTCCAGAATACATCTGCAATTTACTTAGTCCTTACTGCACTTCTAGGCCACTCAGATCTTCCTCTAAACTTCTTCTTTCTGTTCCCTCCTCTCACCTTAGAACCAGAGGTGACAGAGCCTTCTCTGTTTCTGCTCCCCAGCTCTGGAATAGTCTCCCCTCCCACATTAGGTCCATTCATACCATTGATCTTTTTAAGTCTCAGTTAAAAACACATCTTTTTTCCCTAGCCTTTAATTCTCCCTAAACCCTTTTCCTCTTTTATTTTTGTTATTATTTTTGTTTGTTTGTTTTATTTGGTCATTTGCATATTATTATTATTATTATTATTATTATTATTATTATTATTATTATTATTATTATTTGTTTATTGTTTATTATTATTGTATTATTATTATTATTATTATTATTATTATTATTATTTTTAAAGCACTTTGGATCAACTATGTTGTTTGAAATGTGCTATATAAATAAAAGTGACTTGACTTGACTTGACTCAATGATCACCCTTTAGGATGCATAGTTTACATGAACAATGTATGCATGGCATGCATCTGATTGCAAAGCAAAACAGGCTGTGAGATGTCACAGAAGTCAGAAAATAGATGGACACATTTTTGTTTACTTCTTGCACTATAGGTGTGTCTGTGTCTGTGTGTATGTGTCTGTGTGTATGTCTTAGATATGCATTCTCTGGTGGTTTCCTCCTCCACCCAGAACTGCACAATGTTTATCCTGAATGGTTGATGGAAACAAAGCTTGTGTTTATCTGGCCTTCACATGATGACAGTCTGATCAAGATGTGACCAATCTAATCCAAAAATCAAATTAATGGTGAAATGAACCTGGTGAAGTCCTTTTGGTGCATATAAACACTGACATGATTTCACTAAATTTAAATAATTTCATTGGGTGATGTTGAAAGAATTGTTTTAGACTGTGTTTGTGTAATTTGTGTTTCTTTATTATAATGACATGGATGAAGTTACAAGGCAATGAAGACAAGACAAAACAAGAAGAGCACAAGAGATAAAAGCGGAAATGGTCACCACTCACCAGTCACTACTCAAAACTGAATATTCAACATCCTACATTTCCATATGTCTATATGAAATCAATATTCCTCATTGTGCCTATTGTTTGCTTTGTAATTTGCCCCTTTATAAATCCCGACTCCAGAAGAAATATATATATATATATATCATCAAATCATCAAAGCATTTTACTATGGAAAAAAAACCCTACTTGGATTTGCACACGTGATGGAGCAAGAGTCTGTGTCAAACCCCCACACGTGTGTAATGGATACTGGAATGCAAAGCATTTTGTTTACTGCAGAGAGGTAAACGCACACTGCCCACTCTGTAACCTTGTGTATCGTTAGTAGAATGATTCAATAAGATTATACTGTAACTTTGTGCATTTATTTACATACTATAACACTAATACCTCTATCTTTAAGTGTTTTAAACCTCTGATTTTAATATCATGCTGTCCAGTGTGGCAGTGAATATATGAGACAGCTGTTGAGAATATCAACACCATTTGTTGGTAAGTGAGGAAAGGCACAGATCTTAAGAGCTTTAAAATTAGACTAATGTGATGATTACTTTTAAAAGTGCAAGGACAATATAGGTTTATGCTGTGTTTGCAACATTTAATGTCAAATGGGTGAATCTTTTAGAGTAAACCTATGATATGTAACTCATGGTAAACTTAAACATACTTTTGGCTCTTCAACAAACATTCAATAGTAAAAAGCCCCGTTTTGTGTTGCTTGTAAAGCAAGGCAAAGGCTTCCTACAGAGTATTAATGTAAATTTCATATATTATCTGAGGTTCATAAAATGTGCAGCATTTAAACAACACAAAGCAAACCAACAAATAAAAAAGAAATAATAAAAAAATATAATTATCCACATTACCTCATTACAAAATGCCTGCTGCTATGAGAGGAGATCCTTGTGGCAGGTGTGTCATTTCAGACGTGGGCCAGTGCGACTCAGCAGCCAGCAGAGCAAAAATTCATACAGTCCACAGTCTGCTAACCTAATATCTCCATTGGCAGCAGGCAGTTTCGTTTGTGAGCAAAGGCTTCAAAGTGATAGAAACTAGCCCTATTATTTCCACACGAGGAGACTTTCATCTTTGGTAAGTCAGCTGTTCATAACTTCAGATCTCTCTTTTTAGAGCTGTGATTCTAATAAATCTGTTTTAAATCAGCAAAGAGTGATCAGATGTGAACATGCTTCACCTAGCCACCCTCATGTGTAGCATACCTCTTTCACTGAGCCTGCAAATATATATAGAATGGACCTAATTGACATGCCTAAAGGTTGTTTTAACACTGATCGTCATCAACCTATGTAACTGATTGGTTAACCTGTCTATTGAGGTTGCGCAGTGCATTTGACGTCTAAAAACATAGTGACTCAACCCCTATGATGGGATATACTGTAGGCTATGTTTGGCCAGATTTCAATTTATCAATATTTTGAGCAATGAAATAGGCTATAAGTGCAGAAAATGCTGAAATACATGAACACTCAAACATTTTCATGTAAATACTTTTTATAGTGGCTGCCAACTGGCAAATTCAACAAGCGTAATGTTTTGTAACGTAACGTAACAGCTCCCATTCATCAATTCATCATTAAAATTTTGACTGTAATTTCCTTATTACTGACCAAGGGTTATTCTCTCTCTCTCTCTCTCTCTCTCTCTCTCTCTCTCTCTCTCTCTCTCTCTCTCATAATATCAAAGTCCTATTCCAAATCAAAGTCTTTATAATAATTGTTGGGTGCCTGTCCTGCAGTGCATATGCAATGTGGTGGTGAAATTATTGTAAGTAAATGACTGAATTAAATGCAAGAAACAATTTTCTTGATTCCCTTTGTTGGTTGTTGTAGTGAAGGCAAAAGCAAGAAAACATTCCTAGAGAAAAAGAGAGAATGCAATCCCGGAGGACTCGAACCACTGGTGTGGCATTACAGAGGAAGCCTATAGAGTAAGAATCCTTCAATCTTTTATTGTAGATGTTGGGCTGTGATAATGACTGTTTAACTGTTAAAATCATACAGTACTATTGTCCTTAGTGGGTCATCATGTACTAACTTCTTACAAGGCATTAATTAAATTATTGGTAAATCTCTAGTAGTTGTTCTGTTTGGTCTTTTACAGGAGGTTCGTCTTGCCTGATATATACACAGTTATCTGGAATAATGATGTCACCACACTGCGGGTAATACTAAGGATGGCGCCCGAAAAAGACCTGATGAAACCATGCAAAGAAGGCTTCGTACATTTGCACAATGCGGCATACTATGGGTTTTTGGAGTGTTTAAAGGTGCTTGTAAGAAGTACGTCTTATATACTGTTTTGTTTTTTCATCCCTATATCCAAGTAAATGTATTGCTATAATATGCTTTTAACATCTCTTTTGGCACCAACTGAAGCCTTTCCCCAACATATCAACATCCGAACCCCCCAAGGTGAAACACCTCTGTTCATCGCTGTTAGTCGTCAACACTTGGCATGTGTAGAGTGTCTTCTTGGCGCTGGAGTAAACCCTAACATACCGAACAAAGATGGAGAGACATGTCTTTACATTGGTATGTGATTTTTAAAGGTTACTGAGGCTTATTGACAATTTGAGATCTAAATTTGACATCTAAAACAATATTCATTTACACATAATATGTTTTTTTGTGTGTGTTTTGAGAAGTTGTCCCAACAGACTGTTGTTGTGACATGTTGTGATTGCAGCTTGTGAGAAGAACTATGAGAGAATAGCAGAGTTGCTTATCCAATGTGGAGCTAACGTCTGTCTGGAGAATAATGAAGGTTTGACCCCCCTTCACGATGCGGCACGCAATAGAAACCTGACCTTGTGTAAACAACTAGTGTATTCTGGTGCATATTTATGGGCTAGAAGTCGCCATGGCATTGAGCCATTGTTTACAGCTGCCCAAGGAGGGTGTCCAGAAGTGGTGAAGTTTCTCATAAAACATGGTGAGCATGTTCTCTCCCTTCTCAATCTGTAACAATATACATGCATTTTTATAGAGTCTAGCTTTCAACACACTGACTTAATTATTTACTTTTAATTAAATAATCAATTTTAATTATTTTTATTTTCAAGGGGCAAATATAAATGCACATGCTAATGATGGAGCAACAGCCTTGTTTGAAGCTGCCAGAAATGGACATGCAGAGGTGGTGAACCTTCTTCTGAGTATGAGAGCCGATGCGGACATAGGAACATTTGCAGGATTGACACCTCTTCACATTGCATCAAAGCATGGCCATGCTAGGTTGGTAGTTCTTAGTTTTAGTAAAACTAAATGTAAAATGCACTGCACACTGCTACTTAATTTATGGTGTACACTGTACACCTGAGGAAGACCTACACAGGTCAAAACATTGGGCAGTTCAATAAATGGGGAGCAACAGTGTGTGAAGCGTTTTTTTCTTTATCTTTGATGTATTTTATTTGCCTCAGCACCTGATCCATTGGATGTGCATGCACCCCTCAGCATTAACTAGAAATAGATACGAACACATAGGAATTGGACTAGATACCATAGATTCTGAGCTGACCAATTTGAATGTTCTATTCATTAATACAGGACACTAAGCTAGTCATGCAGTTGGTTAGCAGATTTTGGCAAAATTCGCTAACTATCCGCTAAGTGGTGATATCCATTCCCCCTTATGTTATACTGCTTAAATTACATAATGCTGTATGCGATGATGACATGTTGAATTCACTGAAAGTTTTTCATTTCTTCTGTCCAGAGTTGTGGCCTTGCTGATTCCACACACCGACTTGATTAGTATGAATCAGTGTGGCATCAGTCCACTCCACCTTGCCGCGGAGGAAGAGGAGGATGAGATTTTAGAGATGCTCATCCACCCTAAATTAGACGTGAACACCCTCCTCTCCAAGGAATACTCAGAAAGGTACGAAGATAAGAGACGCACAGCTCTCTACTTCACTGTCTGTGGGAACAACTATGAAGGGACTTCAATGCTGCTAGCGGGGGGCGCTAATCCAAATCTGGACATGTTCAGCCCTCTTCTGGTGGCGGTGAGGAATGGAGATCGGGACATGGTCGATTTACTCCTAGAGTATGGTGCTAACGTGAACGCCTGCATTCCAACACAGCCCACCACCTTTCCAGCGGCTCTTCTATTCTGCATGAACAACATGTCCATGCTCAAACTGCTGCTCAACAACGGGTGTGATGCCAATGCCTGTTTTGTCTGCTTTTATGGAGATAGCCCACATCCTCAAATCAAGACTAGACATATAGGAAATAATCTGCACGTCCATGACTTTGATACACAAACCAGAACAGCACAGGTAAGTTGTTCTGTGTGTGTGTGTGTGTGTGTGTGTGTGTGTGTGTGTGTGTGTGTGTGTGTGTGTGTGTCTGTGTGTGTGTGTGTGTGTGTGTGTGTGTGTGTGTGTGTGTGTGAGAGAGAGAGAGAGAGAGAGAGAGAGAGAGAGAGAGAGAGAGAGAGATGCATACTGTATTTATGTGCTACATAACAAATTTTATTTTGCAGTTCTGTGAGATACTGGCTGATCCTTACCATGCGCCCTGGGCAGGACCTGTAATTGATCTCCTACTTGATTATGTGGGTCCAGTAAAACTGTGCTCCAAACTCATGGAACTTCTAGACAGCAACAATGACTGGGCCTATATAAAGGAGAAAGCTAGTGAGTTTGACAACCGGCCACATTGTCCCAACTGTCTTGTTTTAACATGTTCCCATAACTCACAATAAGCCACTAAACCACTCTTAACACAAATACTTAAGAGAGGAGAGGGGACTGTTTGATTGGTGTCAATATTCTAACCTTCAGATGTCCTTGAAACTTTCAGAGCCACCCTTCTCCCTGATGCACCTGTGCCGGCTGAGGATCCATGAGTTAGTGGGACCACAGAGAGTGAGGAAGATGACCAGCCTTCCTCTGCCGAGACGACTCATCAAGTACCTGTTTTATGACAAGACAGAGTCAGAGCAGTTCCTTTATCATGGTTCTTATTAAATGTACACTTGTTTAGAATACTTTAATGGCACAAAACAATTCTATAATGCTCTAAGATTTACGATTACCGTTGGCCGCAATGACTGAGATGGAACACTGGTAGTTATGTTAGAATTTTAGCAGCTAGCAGCTACCAGCTAACGTAATTTTAAATTAACGATTAAATGGCTACTGTTAAAGTTATCGGTTTTGTTCGACTAAGACTGACGGAATTGTCAGCTAACATCCAAATGTAAGTTTGTGTGAGTTTTCTTTTATCAAGATTGTTATGCAGCCAATGTAAACGGAAGTAAGTGAGCATCTTTAAACAAACAATCAATCTATACATATAATATTTATATTTATGTTGTTTACAGTCGTAATAGCCTACTGGTACTTTCTTTGTTTACTATTTTATGTGTTTTTTTGTTTGTTTATTATAACATGGCTATATAGGCCTATGGCTTATAGGATGGGAAATAATTGAAGAAATGTCTACATACATTATAATCAATTTACCGGTATTGAAAACATCTGTACAAACCAAATCCATTTTGTTATCATATAACATCCATCGTAAAAAGTAGTATTAGTTTGTTTCATGTTTTTTTAACTACTACTACTACTACTACTAACTTTAACTATGAATAATTTGTCTGCCAAATATTCACTAACCTTTTGATTCTTGCATTTAAACTACCATTATTTTGCCGTTGCAGTTGCTTTAAACAATGTAAAAAATAATATTCCTTGATCATGGGGATTTCATTTTAGAAGTAGAGCTACGCTTTATTTCAAAGAACTGTTGCATTCCTTTTTGTTAACCCTAAAATAAAAAAATTAAAATAAAAAGATGAACTAACTATTGTATGTTAATTTTGTTTTACTTTATGTACAAAGTATCTTTTGGGATTTTTTTGTTCATGAAAAATGTGTGCTCCACTTGCCAACCATTCAGTACTATATTTTTCAATCAAGCCCAATTCAACTACAGTGAAGTGACTTGATTTTTGGAGAAGCTTTGCCCAAGTTGTTTTACACACAAGACTTGACCTGGCATGTTTTATGAACTTTTAAAGTATTATTATTATTATTATTATTATTATTATTATTATTATTATTATTTTGTAAAGCACAAGATCCTAGGAAAAATGTAGCGCAAGCTGAATTATTTTTTAAAAAATGCACGTTTCTTCAGAGACACATCTCCAAAGATGAAGGCTGTCTATGGCACAGAAGGAGGAAAACTTAATTAATTGCACTAACAGAAAAATAATAAAAAATGTCACCTGTTGAAAGAACAGAACAAAAAAAAGAAGCTTCAGGAAAACGTCTTGGATCCTACCTTTAACAGTCAGTGGAAAACAAATTATGCCTATTTCTAAATGTGCTTGTCCTGCAATTTGTCCATGTTTAAAATGCCTACATCAGATATCATAAAATTACTAATACAGTATTATACAGGCGTTTTACTAAGATTCTTCATGGATGAGGTACAATCTGTGTCCTACAATCCCCACAACTCCACGTGTGTCGTAATGGATACTGGAATGCAAAGCATTCTGTTTACTAGAGAGAAGTAAACAAACACTGCACAAACTGGCATATCCATGGTAGAATCCTTCTGTGATAGTATTCCTTTTGTGCATATTTGTATATTACAAAACATTGCATTACCATCTCTGTTTTAAACCATTGACATTTGGAAATCCTTTTAATGTCTCATGTTTTCCTTTGTCTGGAACTGTTCCCACACACGTGAGACAGTGAAGATATAAGACAGCTGCTAAAAATACCACTGTTATTTATGGGTTTGTGAGGAAGGGCACAGGTCTTGAGGGCTGTAAATTTAGACCGTGTCTAATATCTTGTTAATATCTTGACAATATTGTTTGTATTTTAAAAAAGCAAATGCCTTCTTTTTTAATATTATTTATCATATTGTCATATGTCATATTAAGCTCTATAGTTAACTATTATCAAGCAATCTAACAAATAAACAATAAATAAAAATCCTTCCATTCCTTCTTTATGAAATGCAAACGTGAGGTGTGTCATTTCAGACGTCGGCCAGTACGACTCAGCAGCCAGCAAAGCAAAAATGAATACAGTCAACAGTCTGCTAGTCTAATATCTCCTTAGGCTTGAATGAGAGAGATAACTGCAACAGGCAGTTTCATTTGTGAGCAAAGGCTTCAAACTGTTAGAAACTTATTTCTGTATACGGAGACTTTCAACTTTGGTAAGTAAACTGTTCATACTGTACCTTCTGATTTGAATTTTAAGAAGTGTATTTTTAAGTCAGCAAATAGCGATCAGATGTGAGAATACCTAAACTAATCCCCATCATGTATAACTCAATTTTCACTGAGCATGCAAAAAGACATGGAATGGAACTACCTGACAAATAGTTAAATGTTGTTCTAAACTCCGATGTATCTTGTACAAATCTATTTTTGCTGAGCATGAGAAAAGATTTAGATATACCTGAAAAAAAAAGTTTATCAAAATTCATCATCATACTGTGTAACCAACAGTCAATTGACCTGGCTATTGAGCTTGTGGAACAAGTACATTTGATGTATAAAAACATTGTGAGCCAACCCTGAAGCAGCATTTTACATTCTGGCTATTGTATAGGCTACTATATATAATCGTTTCTTGATGCAAGAATCTTGATTTCAATCTATCAATATTTTTATCAACAAAATACTGCCCATTCAGAAAATATATTATACACTTCCTGCACTTTCTGTGGAACTGAGAACTAAGAACTTAGAGTATAGACCAGTACTGACATCTGTATTACAGTAAGCATTGCTTGCTGTTACAAATTAATGGATAAACTCTGAGTTTGATGTCTGCTCTGGCTGTAACTGCTGTCACAGGCAACTTGCAAACATGGCCTTCAGAACTATCCATTGTGCTGAGCACATAGATTGGCCTATCTGTGTACTTGTATCTGTAGTCCTGTCCCATTTGGCTACACCATACCATACAGAACTATGTCTTAGTGATAAGCAGGGGCATAGCACCAACTTATGGTCCCTGTGTACAAGCAGCGGCCATGGGCCCCCCTTCACCCCCTGGAATACACTTCCAGACTCCTCCAGGGCCCTCCCTCAACTTAGGGCACTGGTAACTCTGATACTGTAAATATTAGGACTGGGGTGCCCAAACTAAAGCCCATATACAAGTGAAAAATTGAAGAAGAAAAATAAATTATATGTATTGTGATATTTGGCTCCCCAGGCGATCGCCTAGTTCTTACGTTCTTACGTGTACTTCTCTGGGCCCCAAGCAGTGCATTGAGCTGTTTGTTACTGAAGTGAAGACGAAATCAACGCACCATTCCTAGACCAGACTTTTCAGAACAAGAGAGATGATGCAAGCCTGGATGACTTCCTCCACTGCTGTGGCAGTAACACGGATGCCTACAGAGTAAGAATCCTGAACAATACTTTGTTGAGTGAATTGTTATTAAGACTGTTAGACTGTTACAATTTAATAGATATTATACTGTACACCTCCCACTAATTATTGAACATGTTGTATATTTCTAGCCTGACATAGCCCGCCCATGATACGAATGTTCATCCGTATCCATGGTCTGGGGACGGTCTTCTGGGGCGGGTTTATTACATTGGTAAAGAGACAACCGGCCAATAAGCGAAGCTGATTAGATGAGCTGTCAAAACGTTTCAAACCAGAACAAAATGCCCTCCCCCCACTCTATAATCGTGTCAGGTTAAAGAACCTCCAGACCATGAATACGGATGAACAGCAGTATTATGGGCGGGCTATGTCAGGCTAGTATTCTGAAAGGCATTCCTTAAAAAAATCCTTAAAAAATCTCTGACTGTTTTGTTTGGTCCCTTAGGGCCTTCCCTGATATAAACTCAGTGATCTGGAAAAATGATGTCCACATGCTGCGGCAAATACTGAAGAAGATGCCCGAAAAACAACTGGTTATACCAAGCAAAGATGGCTTCATTCATTTACACAATGCTGCATACTGTGGGTTTTTGGAGTGTTTGAGGGTGCTTATAAGTGGTATGTTTTTAAAATTTTTGTTTTGGCTCTATCTCCTGTAAATTTGTAATGCTGTAATATCTCTAATACTCTGCTTTCAATGCATCTAATGGCACCAACTGAAGCCTTTCCCCAACATATCAACATGCGAACCACCGAGAATGAAACACCTCTGTCCATCGCTGTTTGTTATCTACATGATCAATGTGTAAAGTGTCTTCTAGAGAATGGGGCAGACCCTAACCTACGTAACAAAGAAGGAGAAACAAGTCTCTACTATGGTATGTAATTTGTAAAGGACATTCAAGGTGCAGTCAGTGATTCTTTGTTATTATTTTGAGGCAGCCTTCTTTGTTATTGTTTTCTGGAAGGATTCTAGAGCAGAGTCTTAAGTTGTATGTATAAATGTGTTGCTGTTGAGGGGGTAGGCTGCCCCAAATGTTTGTTTTCAGTTTTCAGAGATCTTTCATATTGACCCACCCCCTGTGTATGTGTGTCATAAAAAAACTGGACAGAACAGGAAGAGCGAAGTGATGGAGAGATCTTTATACTATAAAAGTTGTATACAAACCTCAAAAAATCCCTGACTGCACCATGCTTGTCAATTTGACATCTATAACACTATATATAGCCTATCCCTTTTTTTGCTTGTAAGTTGTTCCAACAGGCTGTGCATGTTATGTTTCCAGCTTGTGGGAGAAACCATGTGGCCATAGTGGAGCTGCTTCTCCGATCTGGAGCTAACGCCAATAAGGCCACTAACGAAGGACTGACCCCCCTTCATGAAGCAGTGCGCAACAAAAACCTGACCTTGTGTAAACTACTAGTATATGCTGGTGCAGACGTGTGGGCTAAAAGTCGGCATGGCATTGATGCACTGTTCATAGCTGCCCAAGGAGGCTGCCCAGAATTGGTGGACTATCTCATTAGACGTGGTAAGATGTCTTCTCCCTTCCTAAACTTACTGTCACAAAAATACTTTGAACGACTTTAAATGAATTGGGTTCTCAGGTTGATTTGTGTACGTATTCTCAAGGGGCGGATGTTAACGAACACACTAACAATGGAGCCACACCCTTGTATGAAGCAGCTAAAAATGGCCATGCAGAGGTGGTGAAGCTTCTTCTGTCTAAGAGAGCCAATGCGGACAAAAAAACATTTGCAGGATGGACTCCTCTACACATTGCGTCAAAGAATGGACATGCTAGGTCAGTATATATAAATAATAATATCAAGTGCATTATGTGTAATGACAAGTGTATAAAATGCCCTATTTGAGATGTTTGACCTGCTCTTTTTGTATCCAGTGTTGTGTCCTTACTCATTCCACGTACCAACTTGACCAGTATCTATCGGTGTGGCATCAGTCCACTCCACCTTGCAGCTGAGGAAGAGGAAGATGAGATTTTAGAGATGCTTATCCATAGTGAATTAGATGTGAACACCCTCCTCTCCCGGGATAACTCTGAAAAGTACGAAGATCACCGAAGCACGGCTCTCTATTTCACTGTCTGTGGGAACAATTATGAAGGAACTTCAATGCTGCTAGCGGCAGGCGCCTGTCCAAATTTAGACATGTTCAGCCCTCTTCTGGTGGCTGTGAAGAATGGGGAACGGGACATGGTCAATTTGCTGCTATCATTTGGTGCTAACGTGAACGCCTGCATTCCAACACAGCCCACACTCTTTCCAGGTGCTCTTCTCTTCTGCATGAACAACACACCCATGCTCAAACTGCTGCTTGACAACGGGTGTGATGCCAGAGCCTGTTTTACCTGTGTCTATGGAGACAACCCACATCCTGAAATCAAGACATCAATACATGAAGGTCATAACCCGCACTTGAAGGACTTTGAAACACGACAGATCAGAAGAGCACAGGTAGGGAGTGCTGTGTGTGTCTGCCTTGTTTGTGTGTGTGTGTGTGTGTGTGTGTGTGTGTGTGTGTGTGTGTGTGTGTGTGTGTGTGTGTGTGGATGGAGAGAGGGAAACCATTTGACTACTGTATTGTATGTCCTATACTTTACCAATGACATTTTTTTTTTTCTCATCCTCTACTCAGTTCTGTGAAACACTGGCTGATCCTTTCCATGCGCCCTGGGCAGGACCTGTAATTGATCTCCTACTTGATTATGTGGGTCCAGTAAAACTGTGCTCCAGACTCATGGAACTTCTAGACAGCAACAGGGACTGGACCTACATAAAGGAGAAAGCTAGTAAGTCAGATTACCAGCCACACAGTCCTGACTTTCTTTTACCTGCCTCACAGTCCTGATTTTCTAATATAATGAATTAGCCACTGCTAAAACCACTGCTAAAAATATGAACATGAAGACTCCTCTGTCCTGTATTTTTTTTCTGTTTGATTGCTGACAATATTCTAATAACAACGGGGAGTGTTGCTACATCTAGCGATGTGTGCTACATCTTCTTCAGAGTCCTAGCCCCAAGGACTCTGAGGAAGATGTAGCACACATCGCTAGTCTTTTGTTTTGCACCATTTAATAAAAAAATTAAAAACTAAAAGTCATCTGTGTTGCACCGATGCTCTCTCTTTCACATTGACAGTATGCTAACCTTGAAATATCATTGAAACTTTCAGAGCCACCCTTCTCCTTGATGCACCTGTGCCGGCTGAGGATCCATGAGTTAGTGGGACCACAGAGAGTGAGGAAGATGACCAGCCTTCCTCTGCCAAGACGACTCATCAAGTACCTGTTTTATGATAAGACCGACTCAGAAAAATTTCTTAATCATGGCTCTTACTAAAATGTACACTTGTTAACAGTCAACACTAAATGCTTAAATATATTGTCACATAATAAATGCATATACATACATATATATAATATATATAATACGAGTAGTAACGTTATATGAGTTGAAAACGTAATATTTTGGTTTAATCCTGCAGAGGACTTCTTTTAGGGGACATTCGGTTTTACAAATGCAACCACTAGAGAACTTTGAGGTATAGCCTGCCTGTAAGGTTAACAAACCAGTACAACATTCTGGGAAGGTTCCATGAAGGATCTCAAAACACAACCATTCAAGAACTACCAGGGTTAGTTTCCTACTGGTTGCCTGAAAGTTTGATTGAAATAACTTCAAGAGAGCATCTTCTCCAAAGTGAATGATCCCTAAATGTTATCGGTCGGTCCCGACCAGGGTGAGCACGGGCCGTATATCATGCGAATGTTGCGAATGTGCGAAAGTTTAGGGTTATGATGAGGGTTGAGGGGGTTAGGGTTAGGAATAGGGTTGAGGTGGCTTTTAGGCTGTGCTGCCTGGAAGGTGCCGTTGGGGGCAAAAACACCATTGAGCGTTTCAAACATTGTGAATTTAAAGAAGCAATGCTCTCACAACGACATCAGACATTTGGTACAACTATAAATTAATATAAATGAATGAATATAAATTAATAAAAGAGAATAAAGAGAATAAAAAGAAATATGTTGTGTGAACAACCCATGTAGGATCCCCCATTGAGACAGTATTCACCTGAGGGCACTTAGGGAGAAAACAAAGGTAGTTGTAGTTTTTTTTACAATTAGTGGTGAAACTATATAAAATTTCCTTTCGTACCAATTCTTCTGTTCACAAGGTTCAGAACTCAAAAGTCTTGTCCAGATATATTGATGTTTTTTTTTGTTTGTTTGTTTGTTTTTTACAAAGTTTGAAGACCTTTTGTAAGGTTGTGTGTACACTTTATTTCAATAAAAACGTATGTCTTTATGTTAACTTCACTCTCATTTTATTATTGCTGAAGACTCTCCAAACTTTTGATATTTCAAGTGTTGTATTGTCACCTCAGTTTTTTCTGTCAAAATTGCAACATTGATCTGCCATGGGCCACCAGGTGTCACTGTACTCTTTACTGACTAGACTATGGTCATCCCACACAGATGATGACCTCATTTGCTTCCAAATTCTAAGGATGCCAGAGTAATAGACATTGGCAGGACTTTGAATGTAATGGAGTAGCAGCTTTGATCTCCCTCCAGATCACACCCCTACAGGCTTCCCCTCAGCCAATGGCAACAAGTGTCCACACAGCATTTACTCTCAAATAGGACTGATACAAATGTTGTCCTCAACTGTTGAACTGAAACTGCTAACACTAAATGTGCCAGGTGAGTTCACAAAGAATCCTGTTTTCTCTCTAAAGGCTTTCCTAAAGCTTAGCAAAAGGCTAACCTTGCGGCATTTGTGGAGTGATATGGAATATCATTTTCCATTTATGATTAACGACTTTCCATTTATGGATCATGGCAGGCTACTACTGTTTTTTTTACTTCAACACCTTCATGTAGCCTAATAACAAAGTTACCAATGTATGTTATAGAGTGTGTATAGAGGTTTCTTGGGGTAAAATAAAATATGTTGCATGAAATGCTTCAGTCAATATTTTAAATTTCTATGGTTTGACATCAAAACCTGAGCAATAGCTGTATGTTTATGTTTTGTAGTGAAATTAGAGCTTGCAAGACACTTTAACGTTTCATAAAAATTTTCATAAAAAATTCATAGCATCCACTATACTGAATTTGCCTATGAAAATAGCTAGATAAATATTATGGCCTAGTTCTTGTATGAATAAAGCAGAAAGTCTGCACACCGAGTTGTCTGGTGAAGGGCAGGTGACCCGAAACGTCACGTTACAGTAATACATTTTTTCGGGAGCAACTTGGTGTGCGGACTTTCTGCTTTATTCGTAGTTCCGTTTTTTGTCCAGCACCCTTCACAAACGGCTGCATAATTTTGTATTTTTCTAGCTCCTGTATGTACAACAACAACAGAGGGTGAAGTATACATGCATCAAAGTGGCCAAACATTGTCCAAAACTCTCCTTCCAAGTCTTGGTTGCATCTCAAGATTATCACTGAAATGAATAAGCCTATTGTGGATCTTGTTACTTGATGTGGGGGATCAGTGGGGATAGTGGATAGGTGGGAAAGCCTCATTTGAGAAGCACAAAGCCAGCTAATTAGCGCCAGGATCTTAACAGGGCAATAGAAGAATGCAACTAACCTAGCACCCAAATTCTTACTGGAGGAAATGAATTGCGATTAAATTAATCACAGAAAATATTTATATTGTCATAATTACAAATCAAGAATGACAATGACATACATGGACTGTATCTTAGGAATTACACTATTGACAATTTTTGTATGATGGTAGATAACAGTTGTCTTCTCACTGATCCACGTGATTTTTTTGTAATAACCATAAATATCACTTGCCCTAGTTTGTTTATATACCACCAGACTTGACCTGGCAGGACAACCAGGACAAATATCAGTTACTGTCTGGAATCAGAGTGTGGAAAATCATATTCCAACTCAGCTGTTCTTTTATGACATTGATATTATTTATGAAGAGCCCATGAACTTGTAGCCAGGCGAACACCGCCTGGTGGCTCCGCTCATTTCAAGCGGTGCTCTGAGGTGATTTCAAGAAAGCCCTGTTGAATGAGCCTGCTAAATGCACTAGTTAGTGAGTGGAACAAAATAATTTAGAACAGCATAGACAGAACACAGACACAGAAGTGAACAAGCACTTTAAACTGAACCAATGGAAACTTAGATTATTCAAAACCGAAGGTAAGATTGAGGTACCGTTGACTCAATGTAAAGTACTTCACGTTCGGTCTGCTGTTATGCTGTTCAAAATTCATTTCATGCAAAATATATTGCTGTTAGAAGGCTCGTGCATCAGGGCTATGCTTTAACTTACTCCGGAGCAATCCTTTCATTTTGTTCCTCCAATCATATCAGGGAGAGTACGATTGACTTTCGTTTTTTCACCGACACATCCGTGCGGGCCAAATTCAGCAAACAGAGTGAGAAACTGAAGCCACGACATTGTGCCCAGACATCACTAACCTTGAGTTAAGATAACAAATCATTTTTATGTACAATTTAAATTAACTGTAGCAAAATTTTGCATAGCACATAGCACCCTCTAGAGAGGAAACGATTGCAAATGGAGATGTTTCAGATGCTTTGCACAAAGTGAAATGTTGTGAAAGCTGATGATCATATCAGGCTAATGTGTCAGACAATACTTCCTTTAGAAATGTATTGATTGTTATCCATATAAATCTACAACCCAGCCATAAATTACTGCTTCATAACATTTTAACAGAATGGGTGGCTGTAGGCTGGTGTCTGGTTGGTCCAACATCATCCAGCTGCGTCTCATCTAAAACGCCCAGTCCTCGATAAAACGCCCTCACACAGTACTGCCCCTTACTTCGTCACTGTCAACGTGCTGCTTTGTTATTGAACATCCGGGTTCTCATGTGCTATCGCTAGCCTCGATAGATAGGAAAGTGAAAGCATTTGGCGACTCGTTTGTATTTTGTCCAGAGTAAAGTTCGTGAAAATGATTCTTATTCTGATTGTAAAAGGAGTATTTGCAATATTTAAGTCATGCAGATTGTTTGATGTCAAACGGAAAAAGAGTTAACAGGACACGTAGGCCTACATCAACCAAATATTTTTCGGTGTATCCCTACGTAATACCAGTGAATACACTCAATGAGGCCCCTTCCTTTACATTACAGATAGCCTACTGACTGAATCCGCAGAGCTCATAAGTCACGCGGCACGTCCCTCTACGTTATAGTATGATAACGATAACACAAAAACAGTTTTATTCCACCATTGAGACCATACAGAAAACTTGCACTTCCTAGGTTGCATGTTGAACGTCGCTTACGAGCTGGGGACACTTCTATGCCGCCCCCACCACCTTTAGCACACATTGGATGATTAAATAAAACAGAATTGTAACTCTCAAACAGTTTATTTCAAACAAACATGAACAGTGAAGTGAAGTTTAGTTTATTGGTTTATTTGACAGGGGCCATGTACCAGTTAGCTACAAAGCTATTTTACATCTGTGGACATATTAAAACACATTTCAGACCGGCATAACAAATAAATAAATACCAAAAACACATTATAGACCAGAATAGCAAATAAATAAAAAGCAATGAATAAACAAGAAATAAAAAATGAATAAAACTGGATTAAAGCTGTGGCACAAGGTCAGGAATCAGCTTGGCAGTGTTAAGTTTCTCTCCTTTTCCCTAGTTTCTCTTCTTTCTTTTTCAAACTGAACAAATAAAATCCTTAAACTTCAGATACTATTATATTATATTGCAAACATATCCCCCAATCCTCTCTCTCTCTCAAAAAAGAAGCATGTCTCAGAACTCAAAACAAAAAAAGCCTGAGATATCCCTACCCCCAGTTTTAGAGATAAGAAATTAGAACTTACACCTTGCTCTGTTAAGGATATGGTATTATTAACTAATTTGCATTAACTTCAAGGATTTCAGGACAATTTGTGGTCAGATACATTAAAATGCTGTGCAGTGAGTTGGGAGACTGGCTGGACTGTGTGTGTGTGTGTGTGTGTGTGTGTGTGTGTGTGTGTGTGTTATTAAAAAAAAAACAGCATTCCCATGTCCAAGCAGAGCGTCTCCTTGATGATCCTCTGCAGGATCTCCGGGGGAGGACAGGCCTGTCCATCGCTGCCACTTGTTCTGCGGGGCTGAGGAGAGGGAAAGAGAGAATACACCAAATAAAAAATAAATGCAAGGTTTGCTTTGAATGATTTACTGCTTTGGGCAATGGCTTAATATTTAGATATTAGTTGTTTTTGGTCCAAAGCCAACCACTTTGCACTGCACTCACACATGCCATTAGCAAAACCTGTAGCAAATTGAAGGTCAGTCAGATGAGTGGTTCAAGAGTTACACAGGGAGGCAACCATCTTCATGAGCAGCCAATATGAACAGAGAGAAAATTATGCAATATGTATGAGTAGTGAGAAAATTATGGATACAGTGTATAATGACATTTGTTGTTTTTGGTCCAAAGCCAACAACTTCGCACTGCTCTCACACATAGTAGCAAATTGATGGTAAGTCAGATGAGTGGTTCAAGAGTTACACAGGGAGGCTACGCTGGATGCATGAAGTGAAAACCATTTCTGCCGTAACAATTAACTTCCACTGTGATCAATGGAACTGGTTACACCACTGCAGTGCAGTGAACATCCTAAAAACAAAATAGACCACTCTTTCATGTGCTCATGATATAAATTGACTTAATGTTAATGTAAAGCATCCTGTGTAGCCCGTGGGTTATGCATGGAATAGACAAACAGGGTAACAGACAGGCCTTCCATGCATTAATAGATAGATGTTGGCAAATGGCAAAGTACATTCTTTAATACCTTTCTCTGCTCAATGCTTCAAGGGTGGGACCAACATGCGTTGATGGCGAGGGCAAGAAAGGTGTTCCAGCTTGTTCTGTTGGGGTACAGAAAGAGAGAGGGTGAGGTTTAACTACTATCTTCATGAGCAGCCAATATGAGCAGAGAGGAAAATACTCAATGTTTCTTTTGTATAACTTATTACTATGTGGGCAAATGGCAAAGTACAATGTAATACCTCTCCCAGCATGCAGCCTCCAGGGTTTGGCTGACATGTGCCACAGATGTGCTACCTTGACTTGTAGGGCTACAAGCGGGGTGGGGGGGGGGGGTGTTGGGTTAGCAATCATCTTCATGATCCCCCAATATGTATGAGTAGTGAGGAAATTATGGATACAGTATATAATTGGCTTAATATTAAGATATTTGTTGTTTTTGGTCCAAAGCCAACCACTTCGCACTGCTCTCACACATGCCATTAGCAAGACCTGTAGCAAATTGATGGTCAGTCAGATGAGTGGCTCAAGAGTTACACAGGGAGGCTACGCTGGATGCATGAAGTGAAAGCCACTTCTGCCGTAACAATTAACTTCCACTGTGATCAATGGAACTGGTTACACCACAGAAGGCAGTGCAGTGAACATCCTAAAAACAAAATAGACCACTTTTTCATGTGCTTATGATATAAATTGACTTAATGTCAATGTAAAGCATCCTGTGTCGCCCACGGGTTTTGCATGGAATAGACACACAGGGTAACAGACAGGCCTTCCATGCATTAATAGATAGATGTTGGCAAATGGCAAAGTACATTCTTTAATACCTTTCTCTGCTCAATGCTTCAAGGGTGGGACCAACATGTGTTAATGGCGAGGGCAAGAAAGGTGTTCCAGCTTGTTCTGTTGGGGTACAGAGAGAGAGAGAGAGAGAGGGTGAGGTTTAACTACCAGCTTCATGAGCAGCCAATATGAGCAGAGAGGAAAATACTCAAAATTTCTTTTGTATAACTTATTGCTATGTGGGCAAATGGTAAAGTACAATCTCTAATACTGTACCTCTCCATGCATGCGGCCTCCAGGGTTTGGCTGACAGGTGCCACAGATGCGCTTACGTTGACCTGTAGGGCTACAGGAAAGGGGGGGGGGGGGGTAGTGGGAAAGGTATTGGGAACACCCAATATGTATGAGTAGTGAGGAAATTATGAATACAGTATATAATACTTCAGTAGGGATCCCTGCAACAGCTGTTGGCACCACCACCTCCAAATAGACAACATATCAACCTGTACAGTAAAAAGATGAACTATGCATATGAATATTGCATATTCAATTTCTACGCCGAGAGGAGCTAGAGCGAGGCGAAGCGGTTATCAATCGACCTAAAAACTGCTGTACAATCACCACAATGACTCTTAAGCTGCTAAATAAAGGTAAATTGAACTAAAAATGTTAGTATAGTAGCGTAGCATAGTTCCCTTTTAAAGATCTCCATAGCTTTTTACAAGGTTATAGTACTGGCAATGTACAGAGATGTAGTCCTTTCCTTCAATAGCTAAGTGTATATGGTGAATGTTAACTGTAGGCTCCAAATAGGATGGCTGGAATATTAAAAAAAACATATTCCACTACATATTCTTTTAAGATTCAGAAAACTCACCTCCCCAAAATCACACGTCTTTTCCAGTGTGGCGTACATTGCATACTGAAACAAACAAACAAACAAACAAAAAACATCAGGACCTGTTAGTTGGTCTGCAAACGCAATATCAGTAATCATTTTGTAAAATATTGTAGGCTCTCTCACCATCAACATATATACCCCACAGCTGTTGCTTTGGTACTGGCAAGATGCACCCTGTAATTGAGAAAAAAGAACGCAATTTCTTAACAATGATTATCATTATGGCTGTATACAGATCTCCACCCTCAATAGCTTTGATTATGTCATCAAATCACAGTTAATAATCAAGACTGTAGCAGTGTAAGCAACTTGACTAAATGCAAAGATTTGCAGGCACACATTTTACCTCATCAGCCAAACAATTCATAACGTTAGCATACTTTCACAGTTCAGGTTTAATATCTGTGCACAGGTCCATGGCACCGTTGTGCTTAACCACGTTAACCTTGCTTCTCAATCGTATCGTATTTCATGATGGCTGTATACAGATCTCCACCCTCAATAGCTTTGATTATGTCATCAAATCACAGTTAACAATCAAGACTGTAGCAGTGTAAGCAACTTGACTAAATGCAAAGATTTGCAGGCACACATTTTACCTCATCAGCCAAACAATTCATAACGTTAGCATACTTTCACAGTTCAGGTTTAATATCTGTGCACAGGTCCATGGCGCCATTGTGCTTAACCACGTTAACCTTGCTTCTCAATCGTATCGTATTTCAAATAACAGTTTTGTTTAGCACTTATATTATGGGGTACTTTCTTTTAGGTAGCGTTAGCTGCTAAGTGTACACCACATACAGTAGGACGAGAGAAGAGAACACGACCCTAACGTTAGCTGCTAACGTTAACGTTATATCTGTCTGTCGAATTCGAATGCAATTAAGATTACAACCTTAATGTCAGTAACCTGACTCCCGCGCAGATGAATGAATGAATGAGTGTCTGCGAAAGCTAGGCTACAATGTCAGTGCATGTTGTCGAAATAAACAATATAGCCAACTTACCAACATAATCTTCCTAGCAAGATGTCACCATTGCTGACCACGAGTTAGAGCGGTGTGCGCCATAGCTTTCAGAAATGGATTTGAGAATGACATCATACCCAGTGTCCCTTGCGAAATTCTTCACGATTGGCCAATCTGCAAATTCTTGGAACGCCCATGGGCGTTCTGACATTAAGGCGGAACCGTCAATACTGCAGCTGGACCCTTCTCGGTTGGTCTGCCTGGGCCCTTAATTTCGAGAAACACAAAGCTACTGGATCTCTTTTGTCATGGTTATGAACAAATTGTTAGTCTATCAAAACAATGTCTCAATGTCAAATGCCCACACTCATTGTTGATGAAAATTACTCCTTCAATGGTATCTGTGCATGTCAGTATTTGTGAGAGTTTACACTATGCATACAGACCGTAGTCCTACATGCATTTTTGTGACCACAGGTTCTGATGGAAAAGCAAAAAAAAAAGGCTGTGAGGTGTCATAGATCACAGAAGTTGGTTGGAGAATGACTGGATGCATTTCTGTTTGCTCCTTGCACAGTAGTTATCCTCAAATAGAGATGAATATGCTGTAAGAGGTTTTGGTGTGAAAGTGTCCTACAAAGCCTTCCAGTCACTTCATGGCACTGCTAGAACATGCTGAATGATGTAATTAAATTTTGCTACATTACGTTTTGCTACTGTAAAACTAGGCTCCCATACATTAGCCTCCCACAGTAATAAAGTTTGTGTTTGCTATTTGACTAGTTAACTATGCACTTTGACTACCACAACAACAAGCCTGACTCTTTGGTGTTATGTTCATGTTGCACATTTAGCACCTGGGAGACTTTGGATTGAGATTGGGAAGTGTCACTGCTCTCTCCCTCCGTGACATTTGGTGTCAGAAGTGGGATGGCTTGTGTGAGGCCATTGACGGTAGCCCAATGTACTACGAACCATATGGTTGTACAGGCCTCAAGGACAGGTTGACCCAGGTGTGGAGACTCCAGAGACAGATGAATTATTAGTATGTGGGGTACCCTGGCTTGTGGATGTGTGACAGATGCCAATGTGCGTGCATGTGCATGCTCCCTGGAGGGGAGGGATGGATGAAGGACTACATCACTTTAGTTGAGTACACACTGTTATTGCCATACCTATATCACCATGATGTCTTGAGAAGGTAATAGGTCTGTTATTATATTGAACTAGGGTTGCCAACTGTCCTGTATTGGACAGGACATCCGGTTTTGGGTATTTTTAATTTGTCCCGTCAGGAACAGACCCTGCTATTACGCAAATCACGCTCATCTCTGGGTTAAAGTCATTAAATGTAAAAGGCTGCCATATCC